>JZKD02S1734145.1:43067-53371 GCA_000966675.3 Picea glauca | reverse complement strand
TCTCCTTGGTATATATAGGAGACTAGGAGGTATAATTACAACTAATGGCCTAAAGCCGACATAAACAAAATAACATTACTAATATAATATGCTCCAATTAAGGGGTAATGAGCCACTATTTAGGGCTTAACATTTTTAAGCGTTGCATCCATCCTTAAAGGAATTTAATTTTGTATGGTCATGATAATTATGAAAGTGGTAAAACACATTATTACTTTGCATACAAAATCTTCTTATTTGAAAGTGTTTTTTAATTAAGGTAAAATTATAATATATATTTTAAGTTTTATTATGTAAATTTAAAATAAAAATATTAAATTATTGCAAGATACTATTTATAATTTATTTATTTTTCATAAAAACTAGGAGATTTGTATTATCAAAAAAGGGTGTGGCCGAAACTATTGATGAGTTACAAAGTCTTACAAAATTTGGGTCAATCTGGGGCTTCAAATGAACCACTACTACAAGCTATGAATGATTGTTTCAAATACTCGAATGAAAACTTTACATATAACAACCTAACTGAATACACTTAGAAAAAGACTCTAAGGATAAAAGTGAAGAGACATTGCATCTAAATTAACGTGTTGGGGAAGATCTCCCCTTTTTGAATGACTTGCGGGCTTGACTTCATGTTACCATTGGTTGTGAGGTTACATGTGATTTCTTCTTCTTTCAGACTACTAGGTCCAAACATCATTTGCAGATGTTGAGGTATTTGCAATGCCTATAATTCTTGGATTGTCTTGATCTAGAGCTTCTGTTTTTTCTTGATCTAGTACCTCAACATCATCAGCCTGATTTTTCTAGCATGTCGATGGCTAAGGATAAGATTGGATTGGAAGTCCCTCATCCAAGACGTGAGGGGAAGATTCCTCTTTCTCTAGCTTCTGATTGGATTCTTGGAGTGAGTCTTGAGATAACAGAGTTGGATGAAGAGGAGAATCTGGCTGAGATGACTTTTCATTTACTTGAGGAGGTTGTTCACAGTCCTTTGATATTACTTGATGGTTGTCATTAGATCCCACCCACCAAGTGGGTTCCCAAAGCTTTATATTCTTCCTAGACCCTTCAGGACAATAGGTTGCAAGATGACCCATTTCAAAACAAGATTTGCAATGCAAGGAAACTCTTTCATAGTCTAGCTTTTTAGACCAAAAACAATTTTACCTGTAAAAATAACTTCAGTTGGGAATCCTTTACTAAAGTCCATTTCCACGTAGCTACAGGAAAAAGTAGAGGTTTTATGCCTTGTAGTTTCACGGCTTGCAAAGTGGAACAATCCCAAAGCTGAACCGATGGCTTCAAGAGAGGGTAAACCCCAAAAATGCAAGGGCAGATTAGGAAGTCTCACCCAAACAAGAGTTGAGGAGAGAATGTCAGTAGTGGGAGTGAAAGAAGGAGTCTAGGGTTTCATGCACAAACCTGAGTTTCCCCAAAACCACAAACCTGAGTTGATAATCAAATCTCGATCCTCCTCAATGTCAAACTCAACAATGAAGAATCCTTTGGAACAAGGATGAATGCAAGTTTGTTGTTGCATGATAGGGATTCGGGTAGCCGAGATCCAACTGTTGAGATTAGCTAAATTTGGCTAAAAACCATTGAAGCAACAAACTAAACTCACGGATCTGTAATATTCTTCCTCTTCCTTAGCATCTTGTCCCATGGGAATGACAAGGGAATGGGCTTCATGAACCAAAAAAGACGAAGAAGAAGGAGCAAAGTCCCACTGAACAACATCTTGAAAAGAGGCTTCATACTGTGAAACTGAAACCATACTAGACACAGAGATGGATGGAATGCCCCCACTGCTTGGGGCACCCACAAAAATGGACGAGGTTGCATCCATGGCCAGTGAAGAAGATAGGCATGAGATGCAAACCCAGCTCGCACAGAGGCAGTGAATGGCCAGGATTAAACCCTAGTCGTCGCGCTCATTAGTAGGAGCGACTCCATCGCAAATCTGAGAGTAACTTTTCGATTAATATTTATAATTTTTATATTAAATAATTTTTTTATTTTATAATTTTGTATTTATAATTTAATTCATTTAATATTTAATATATTGAAATGCTAAAAGTTGAAGAAATATACTTAAATTTTATTTTAAAATTTGACTTTTGCAATACAAGATGACATAAATTGATGTTAGCTATAGTGATATGTTGAATATAATCTTTGGTGGTGTATACAATAATAATGTATATTGTCCATAAATTATATTAGATCAATAATGCTATCAATATATTGCATCAATGGCGATGCTATTAATATATTGTATTGATTTTAGTGTTTGTATAATGGAAAAAGTCTACATGAAGATGCTATTAGTATATTGCATTGATTTTGATGTTTTTACGATGGATAAAGGCTAGATGAACAAGTTATCGATATCTTCCATCAATGAAGATGATATCAATATATTGAATTTTTTTGTGTGTGTTTGAACTGCATTGTTTTTTGTGTTTTTACAGTGGATAATAACTACATGAAAATGATTTTATTGTTATTTTGAAATGATTGATTAGATAGAATAGTAGGAAAATCATTATGCCTATTAAAATAATTTAACAGTGAGGCAATGAATAACTAATCAATTAGATGGCCCAAGATCATTTCATAAATAATCAATGAGACTTAAGGAATACAAAATAAAATAATTTGGGATTTGGAATTTGAGTTTTGAGAATATTTGCATTCCATATTTCTTAGTAATTTAAATTTTAAATTGATTTCTGCATTTTCATAAAACAAGTTGTTTGTTGCATTGATTTCATTATCTTGCATAGATTTCAATGTTTGTTTAAGTTGTTAATTTTCAACTAAGTTTTTCACTACATTGCTCTAGATATATATTGTTTTCAATGTTGCACAACGGATAAATTTGATTATTATACATGTTTCATGCATTGATCTCAATGTTTGTACAATGAATAATTGTTATATGAAAAACATTTTCTCACTATTTTGTAATGATTGATTTGATAGAATTGTATGGAAATCATTACGCATGGTAAAGGAATTTAGAGTGAAGTAGGGAATAATTAATCAAATAGATGGTTTGAGATCATGATCATAGAAAATTAATGGGACTATGTAAATATGAAATAAATGAATTTGGAATTTGGGATTTAAGTTCTAACAATATTTGCATTTTGTATTAATTATTGATTTATATTTAAAATTGATTTATGAATTATTATTAAATAAGTTGTTTGTTGCATTAACTTGATATATTGGATATATTTTTAGTGTTCATAAAGTTGATAATTTTGACTAAGTTGTTCTCTACATTGCTCTTAGTGTAGTGCGTTGATCTTATTGCTTGTAGAATGGATAAATTTGATTATTTTGTTTCATGTATTAATTTTAGTGTTTGTACAATGGATAAAGGCTACATGAAAACATTTTCACACTATTTTGAAATGAATTGTTGAATGGAATTATATGGAACATTACACCCTGTAAAGGAACTTAACAGTGAGGTGGTGAATATGGTAATCAATTAGAAGGTCTAAGATCATGATCATAGAAAAAGGATTAAAGGCAAAGGCTTATATGAGCTCTAAATCACAAGATGATAGAATTGGAATCATGAATCAAAAGGTCACATGATTCCAACATCTCCAACTGTAGAGTCCTGGATGGTGAGGATATAAACTAGGAGGTCATACAAGTCCCATTTCTCGAGCTTTCGATGGGCCTAGGTGCCTAAGAACCAGTAAGAAAAGGTCACATTACCTCAAAATTGCAAGTTGATAAAGTCAAAACCCAAAGGTTGGGTAGTCTCTTATAATCTGAAGTACACCCTAGGTGCTTGAGTTCCCATTGGATAATATTTACACAATATGTATAAGTATGCTTTATGTTAGCCATTGTAATGTCCCTTGCTAAATGAGCTCTTCGCAAGATTGGCGAAATAGCCTAAGTGATTCATGTAGGCTATAGTCAGTGGGGAAAAGGGAATTACCAATTATTTAATGTCATCAGAGAAAGAATAAAATTATTTTTAAAAGATGACATTGAGTAAATAATTAAAAAGGAACCTAAGTGACTATGGGGAAAATAAAAAGTCACTTAAACTTATGAAAAGGTAAAAAGGTCGCAAAAGGGTCAACAAAAGAGTGAAAAGGGAAATGAGGTGCGCCTCTCTCATTATTCACTTGTCATTTCAAAATTGATTTTGAGAGATCTCTTTGTGGCTTTGAACTCTTGGGATGGAAACCCTAGGATAATTTCTGGAGATTGGTTTCAGTGGTGAGACTATCCACCCTAGCTGGTCCTTGAGAGGAGATCTTCCAGATCTTTTTTCTTGTACTTCATTTGTGACTAAGATTTCTCTTTGGTGGCTAAGATTTACTTTAGTGGTTGAGTATATGCTTTTATGGGTCGAATCCTTTTCAAGGAGGTCGATTTTCAGTTGAGGGAAGTCGAGTTGAGGCTGTGAGCAATTTCTCTAAGTGTGGGAATCATTTTATCCACTAAGGAGGACGTGGTACACTTGTTGGGTTCACTACACATCTTGGTGGTCAAGTTATTCATCTCATGCATGATACATATCTCTTGTTGGTTTATATATCAGAGTGGGAAGTCACTATATTCAATAGACCGAGTGCTAGAATGGAGTCATTCATTTTTTGGGCAATATTCTTTTCTTTGGAGGTCGTTTTTACTATGGGTCGAGCAGCTACCAGTCTGGTCAAGCCTCTTGCACTTGGATTGTTGTTCCTCTCTCCTTTCTTTTTCTACATCGGAATACATATCCCCAGGCCTGTCTATATATTACTTACTACTATGCATTCATCTCCAATACAGGTCAGAAAGAATTTAATTGTTGTTGCTGTAAAAATTGATGCAACTAGTGGGTTATCTTATGAATGTAACAACCAAACTCAACAAAGAATAACAATAAGATTTATTCAATATTTTGTGTTTACATTATCTCTATTGTACTATACATTTTGTTGTTATTTTGTATATGTATATGTGTGCTAAAATGATTCATAATGAGTTGCAAACTGTTTGAGAAAATATCCCATCAACAATAACCATAAACTATTATTGTAACAAAATTTTGGATGAAGAGGCCACACAACAAATTTAGTTAAAAAAATCCTACATATCCGAGTGAGAAAATTACAGTGGTATTGGAGCCTCGGTCCTGTCGTCTAAGGGGGCTTAATTAATCCATTTGGCTAGGAGACGAAGAAGGTTATATCACTTACAAAAGTAGAAGACAACGAGGGGAAAAAAATATTTTTAACCAAGAAGAGATAGTAGAAGAAAACCAACCAGAGGTAGAACAAGATAAAGTCATGGGGAGTAATAATGAAGAAAGGGATTTACAAATCCTAGAGGTTCTAACCAATGGGCAACAACAATTGGAACAAATCTTGACACAATTGATTGCTACTAACCAGGAAAACCATAACCGTGGGGGTAACAATGGTAATGGAGGCACTAATGGACACCATGGAGGAAACAATTGTGTAGGGGGTCCCAATGGAAATAATGGAAACCATACAAAGCGAAGCAACATAGGGAAACACCAATCATGTTCCTACACAAGTTGGCACCAGGACCACTAGTAGCATAATTCCTAGGCCTCTCATGCCGCAATTATTGTGGAACCAACAAACAAGGAATCGAGGACAAAAAGTTCAGGTTGATACATTTGATGATTATTGGAGGGATTACCAGGCTATGGGTGAGCATTTCTAGGTATCCATGTCACTACAAGACTACTGCAATATCAAGTACAAGAATAAGCCAAGGGAGGTCAACATGGGTCAACAAAATATTGATCTCATGAGGAAGATTGGGAAGCTCACCATTCCCTCCTTTGATGGTTCAAGCAAATCCACAACTAGAGCTTGGGTTCAAAAGTTGGAGACCTACTTCCATCTTAACACCATGTCAGAGGAAGGAGCGATTAAATTCACTACTTTTCATTTGGATGGGGAGGCCCATGAGTGGTGGTACCATGGATTGGTCACTCTGGGGCATGCTAGTATCACCTCTTATCTAGAATTCACATAGAAGTTGATGGAGAGGTTTGAAAAAAAGGATCCATACATACACTTCATGGAGTTGGCACAACTCAAGCAGTTTGGGACACCAGATTCTTACACCACCGAGTTTCAAAGACTGCAGTCATAGTAACAGATATATCTGAGCATAGGTTGGTGATCTTGTTCACAGAGGGTTTTTCTGAGCCACTGCGTGCTTGGGTAAAGGCCTTCAAACCTGAGGCCTTACATGATTCCATTGTCAGGACACGGGACATGGAGGATGCGGTGCCAAAGGAAAAAACATTCTCCAAACCTTTTTTTCCACATAAAGGAAAGGATAAGAAACCCTTTCAGAAATAGGGAACAAGTAAGGAGAATTTGGATGAGGCAAATCATAATGAGTTGAGAAGAAATAATCTTTTCTTCAACTGCAAGGACCCTTGGGAACCTAGGCACAGGTGTATGGGCAAGGACAATGCACATTATATAGAGGTTCTATCAGATAGTGAGGAGGAGGAAGAAGCAAAGCATGTACAGGATAGTGAGAAGGACAGATCAGCTAAGGAGCAGCCACATGAGGAGGTCAAGAGTGGAGCTATCGCTACTCTATTGAGTGTCTCCATATTTCACACCTTCAGGATCCGAGGTGTAGTATAGGGTCAGTGGTTCACATTACTAATTGATGGTGGGGAAACCCACAACTTCATCGACTTAACCCTGGTGGCTAAGAGGGGTATCCTACGCTGGATTTTGAGGGATTTGATGTAGTCGTAGTTGGTGGGCATGTTATGCCTTTCACACAGAAGGTCCCACAGTTATGCTTAACATTGGGCATCTACATAGTGACCGATGACTTCTATATAGTTGATTTGCAATACACCAATGTCATATTGGGTATCCAATGGCTTGTTTCCATAGGAAAACATTTGGTTGATTATGAGGCCATGGAGATGGAGTTCAAAGCATAAGATGGTAGGAAGGTGGTTTTGAGAGGTATGTCAAATGATGCTCCCAAGATCGTTTCGGCCAAAGGGATGGAGGATATTTTCAGACATGGGGATGTAGCTTATGCAGTAGAGTGTTTGATCACTACTGAAAAACCTTCAGAAAACAACCACTAGTATCATACAGACATACATACACTATTGAGAAGACACAACCAAGTCTTTGGGAAGATACCTCTAGGGATACCAACCAACAGAGGATTTGAGCACACTATTGAATTGGAAGAGGGAGACAAACCTGTGATCACCACTCCCTATAGACATCTGAAGAAATTCAAGGACGAGATTGAAAAGGCCATTAAGGAGTTGTTGAAGATAGGACATATCAGGCCGAGCTCTAGTCCATTCACTTTTTCTTTAGTGTTGGTAAAAAAGAAGGATGGCACAATGTAGATGTGCATTAACTACATGTCATTGAATAAAAATAAAATCAAGAACATGCACCCTATACCCAGAATCGATGAGCTTCTAGATGAGTTGCATGGGGCGGTATATTTTTCGAAGATTGATCTTCGATCAGGCTACCACCAGATCAGATTCAGAGAGAAGGATATTCCTAAAACTTCTTTCTGATGCCATTACGACCATTATGAGTTTCTGGTCACTCCATTTGGGATAACCAATGCAACAACCACCTTTCATTCTTGCATGAATCACACATTCAAGAACAAGGCAACACAAGTAGAAGAGTTGTTCTTTCAAGAGATATTCAGTCTCCATGGGTTGTTGAGGTATATTTTCAGTGACAGGGATAATATGGTCCTTAGTGCATTTTGGCAGGAGTTGTTCAGGTTGGCTGGCACAGAGTTGACTCCCAACACTAGTTACCACCCTCAGAAAAATGGACAGATAGATATTGTGAACAAATGGCTCGAGGGGTATCTACGTAACTATGTGTTCGGGAAGTAGAAGTCATGGATGAAGTGGTTTCATTTAGGGGAACATTGTTCTAACACCACTTATCACATGCCCATCAGTATGACACCATTCCAAGAATTATACAATTATGATGCTTCTTCTTTTGTTGACTTGGAATTTGGGGATAGTAGGGCACCCAAAGCCAAGGATTGGATCCAGGAGAGGAAAGATATACTCAAAGCTCTCAAGGACAATCTATAGATGGCCCAGAATTAGCAGAAGATATATGCAGACAGACACAGGGTTGAGCACACTTTTGAGGTGGGAGACTAGGTATTCTTTAGGCTACAACCATACAAACAGTCTTCACTGAAGAAAAGTGGTGCAAAGAAACTTAAGCCACATTTTTATGGGACCTACAAGGTGATTCAAAGAGTTGGCAAGGTGGCTTATGAAATGGAGTTGTCGGAGGGAAGAAAAATTCATAATGTGTTTCATGTCTCGTGCCTCAAAAAGGATTTGGGACAATTGGTCACTACTTCGACAAAGTTACCTCCATTGGATGAGGAGGGATAGCTAGTATTGGTTTCGAATGACGTATTAGAGGTCCAGGAGAGGAAGTTATGGAACATGGTGATTCGAGAGTACCTCGTTGGATGGAAAGATTTACTAGCAGAGGATGTCATTTGGGAAAGTGAACAGATCTTGCAACATCTGAATTTGCATTTACTTGAGGAAAAGCAATATCGGGAAGGGAAGACTATAATGTCCCTTCCCAAATGAGCTCTTTGGGAGATTGATGAAATAGCCTAAGTAATTCATGTAGGCTATAATCAGTGGGGAAAAGGGAATTAATAATTATTTAATGTCATTGGAGTGGAAATTAAATTATTTTTAGAAGGTGACATTGAGTAAGTAATTAAAAATGTGCCTAAGTGACTATGGGGAAAATGAAAAGTCACTTAAACTTATTAAAAGGTAAAATGGTCACAAAAAGGGTCAACAAAAGAATAAAAAGGGAAATTAGGTGCCCCTCTCTCATTTTTCACTTGTTGTTTCAAAAATTGATTTTGAGAGAGCTCTTTGTGGCTTTGAACTCTTGGGACAAAAACCCTAGAAGAATTTTCAGAGATTAGTTTCAGTGGTGAGACTATCCACCCTAGATGGTCCTTAAGAGGAAATCTTCCAGATCTTTTTTCTTGTACTTCATTTGTGACTGAGATTTATCTTCAGTGGTTGAGATTTCTTTTGGTGGTTGAGTTATTTTGTTGGTGGTTGAGTCTATGTTTGTATGGGTTGAATCCTTTTGGAGGAGGCCGATTTTCAGTTGAGGGAAGTCGAGCTAAGGCTGTGAGTGATTTCGCTGAGTGTGGGAATATTTGTATCCATTGAGGAGGACATGGTACATTTTTCGGGTGCACTACACATAATGGAGGTTGATTTATTCATCTCAAGCATGATATATATTTCTTGTTGGCTTATATATCAGAGTGGGAAGTCTCTATCTTCAAGAGATCGAGTGTTGGAAGGGCGCCATCCATTTTTTGGGCAATATTCTTCTCTTTGGAGGTCGCTTTTACTATGGGTCAAGCATCTACCAGTCTGGTCGAGCCTCTTGCACTTGGACTATTGTTCCTCTCTCCTTTCTTTTGCTACAACACTATACATATCCCTAGGCCTCTCTATATCTTACTTACTACTGTGCATTCATCTCCAATACAAGTTAGAAAGCATTTAATTGTTGTTGCTATAAAAACTGAAGTAACTAGTGGGTTATCTTATGACTGTAACAACCAAACTCAACATTGAATAACAGTGAAATTTATTTCATGTTTTTTGTTTTCCTTATCGATGTTATACTATACATTTTTTTTCTATTTTGTATATGTATATGTGTGCTAAAACGCTTCATAATGAGTTGCAAATTGTTTGAGAAAATATCCCATAAACAATAACCATAAATTACTATTGTAACAAACTCTTGGACAAAGAGGCCACACAACAAATTTAGAGAAAAAATTCCTACATATTGGAGCGAGAACATTACAACCACCATCTATTAGTTTCATGAGTGGGGTCCTTATTGAGGTTCTGTGAGGTCACAAGGATTGACATTGGAGAAAGAAACTATTAATATTGGAAAGAAAGAGAGACGAGGTATGACCTTTACTCTAATATCTGAGTTAATGATTTGAATGGTTTTCCATTTCAACCTCCTTTCTCATATGATTGAGAAGAAAAGATGGAAAATCCAATAGGCTTAACTATAAAAAGATTGAAGAAGATAGATGGAAAAGATCATTGCATAGTTTATATATT
Organism: Picea glauca; assembly: GCA_000966675.3. Lineage (NCBI taxonomy): Eukaryota > Viridiplantae > Streptophyta > Pinopsida > Pinales > Pinaceae > Picea > Picea glauca. The sequence goes on along the minus strand of JZKD02S1734145.1, from coordinate 43,173 downwards.
ATTTATTATATGCATCCTATTTCTTTCTCACTATTCACCTTCTTCATCACATTGAGCATTGTTACTTTATTACTAATCACCTTATTCCATTCCTACTGTAACTTTT
>JZKD02S1734145.1:26476-37767 GCA_000966675.3 Picea glauca | reverse complement strand
TAAACATAAATGTTGTAGCAACCAAGATCACAAGAAGAAGCACCATGCACAAGAACACAAGAAGTATCATGGGAAACCCTTCTCAAAAAGGGAAGAAAACCCAACCAAATCCTTTGCTATATTCCTTAAGAGAAAGACCTTCACCACCAAATCAAACCCTAGCACACAAGAGGGTGCTCAAACCATAGAAGTCTAGCACCCAAGAGAGGTGTGCACTTTTCCCAAGTGAATGTACTTGCTGAAATTTCCAAACTAGTGTGAAGGATATGATTTCACAATGGGGAATATTCCTTTACTTATATTAGACTTTTCCTATCAACATAAGTGTTTATTGGCACAACAGGGCCAACCTCTCTAAGTCACATTATAATTAATATTAACCAGATTAATTATCTTTTACATTTATTACTAATCACATTAAGGTGGGGCCAACCAGTACCCTTTACATTACAATTAGGGTTACAGGCAGGTCTGACTCTTGAACAATATAGCAAGGGATCTGATACACCCACTAGTGCTCATCCAATAGGGGCACATCCATAGGGATGTCCATATTTCTGGCTCACTGCATTACAAAGAAGAACTAGATATTCACACGTTCACTTGTGCTCATCCACAGACACATCCACTCTACAGATCTTCTTTCCCACTGCCTCACACATGAGAATCATATGGATTTTCTTGTCAACTCTGCTGCTCAGAGGAGGCTAATACATCATCTTCATTTTTGTTCACATGACGATGCACCCAACACTTTGGGATTTCACACATTCACCTTGTGCTCAGCCACATGCATGTCTAACTCAACAAACCGCCTTTCCCACTGGATAATCATCTGGAGTTCTTCTCAACTCTTTGAATGGAGGAAGTCATCTCTACGTTCCAGCTTTGTCTCAGGCAGGAACCACATACCCTTCTTAGGGGCTTTCTCTTAGGTTTGTAAGCTGGAGAAAGAATCACATAGTTGCAATGATCCACATCTCACAGGTTTGTAAGCTAGGGAATGTCTCACATAGCTGCAATCATCAAAAACTCCAACGGAGCCTCTCACTCCATAATATGCAGGTACCTCACATAAATGTTGAATGCATTACAGTAGAAGGAAAATCTCTGTAGCTCTATTCAACAATTATCATAAAGTTTATTCTGGTTGTCTAGCTTTTAAGTATTTTTGGAAAAACTTTAAGAAGATTGTTTGGACAGATGACTTACTCCTCTGATGTTGGTCTGGTTTCCTAAGCGGAAGACCAACATCAAGGAATTTTTGTTTGTATGATACCTTGATAAATTAATAGAAGTTTGCCTTTGAACTTACAAAAAAAAAAGGTGTTTGAAATAGTGGCATTAGAGGAGCACTACAAGTTTACATTCCATGTTCATCCGTATGGTTTTTTAATGTTCATGATTAGGTGGCATTATGCTTACTTATTGTTTAACATAATTTCAAATTATAATTAAATGAGATAATGCCTATTTAATTCTTAACATGTTTTTTTTAACCGTAATGGTTATAATTTATATTAGAAAATGATTGGACAAATTAAATAACTTGTAATATAAAAGAAGTAAAGATGGTTGATATGGCTAAATGTTTAAAATGGAAACTTTTATATTCAGTGTTTTGTTACATTTATCTTTCTTATTTGATCTTGTTAAGGCTCAATAGGCATATTATCTTCCAAATTGATTAAGCAAAAATATTATATGACAAAACATAAAGAAAACTTGCAAAATAAATTACAATTTTCCAAGCCCATGATAGGTATCATTTTACACAGTCTTTCATGGCTCTACTTTGACATCATCTAATTGCTTCTCTTTCTCAAATTCAATTGTAGGGTTGACCTCACCTATGCCACAGTCCAATTTCATGTCTTAAGAGTGTAATGTGTTCTCAAATTCAATTGTAGGGTTGACCTCACTTATGCTTGATTTCCCTTTGAGGCCAATGAGAGACAACATAGGGATCAATAATCAAATGAGCTAGAGTCGTCAATAGGGAGTGATGAAATACTTTTCAAAGGAAGGCAAAGGTGAGTCACTATTTTACCAACAAACAATTGCAAAGATGTTACATGTTCATTGAGCTCCATGTGTTTCTCTTGATGAATCACCATGAAGGCATCCACCACTTTAATTTTCCCATTCTCGAATTTCCATGATATGTTTTTTTTGGTCAACTACATAAGTGTCCTTGTCATAATTTTCCTTTTGAATACATTTTTCAAGTTCATCCTTCCATTCTAGTGAATGGTCTAGTTCATGATGATAGAGTGCACTTCTACCATGTCCTTATTGCACTGCTTCAAGCCTTGCTTCATATCCCAAAGTTCACACAACACACAACAACCTCTTATACAATGGCAATGTGCCATTGAAGTCTCCTTATTTCTCGATTGTTTGAATGGAATAGAACCCTGGAAACCTTCCAGTTATGACTTCTTTTCGTGAATATTTATTTGACACGTGGGATCAAGCTCGACCTCAATGCTAATTATACACCATATACCCCACACCCAAGTACCTTGTCGCCCATTACTTCTACTTAACAAATCCCCGCTCCAAGTCAATGGTAAGGGAGACCGACCCAACAATAAATAACCCAAGTTGAATGTTATTTTCCAACCAAATGCAACGATACCTCCATCGTAAAATCATGTTTTTAAATTATGGCAAGCAATTCCTCCTAAGCCTAAGTTATAAGCCATCTGGACACATATGCATCCTTTGTCACCTCCATCATACAATTCTTTTAACTCTAATACCAATGGATTTGTGATATGAGATATGAGGATAATGTTAGTGAAATAACTCTCCATCCCATTAGCTTTGCATGAGACATGTATTGGTGTTATAGCACTCGTCATTAAAAACATAAGCAACATGAGACATGTATTGGTGTTATAGGGACTCGTCATTAAAAACATAAGCAACATGGAGAGGAAAAGATGGTAATGACCCCATTTAAATCACACACTTTCTATCAATCTTGTTTCCCTATTAACTTATTCATTGACTAACTTGTTTTTACCTTAGAGAATATGATAAAACTCAATCTTCTCAAAAGTTTGGAAAATCCTCTACACAAAATTTTAATTTTTTTGGGAATACTATACTGATACACGGATCTAATGATAGATACTAAGTCCCCATCATCATTAATTCTTTGGATAAAAAAATAACCCCACTTGTTGCCCCTAATTCTCAACATAATCTTATCCACATATTTATACATTTAAATCTCATACACTTCTTTAAAATGGGTGGGGATATAAGATTTTGTGTTGATCATGTAGGGGATAGGAATTTTTAACATTCCATTTTCTTTTAAGTATTTATTTATAAGTATTTTCTTTAGAGCTTTTTTTCCCTAGATATTTTGTTTTCATTTAATCTCTTAATTAATATTATTATTTAACATTATCGATCTTGCTCCCCTATTAACTTATTCATTGACTAACTTGAATATAATAAAACTCAATCTTATGAAAAGTTTGGAAAATCTTTTACACAAAATTTAAAGTTTTTTGAAAATACTATTTTGATACAAAGATCTAAAGATAAATACTAAGTCCCCATCATCATTAATTAATCCTTTGAATAAAAAAATAACCCCACTTGCCACTTCTAATTTTCAACATAATCTTATCCACATATTTATACATTTAAATCTCATAAACTTCTTTAAAATAGGTGGATAAACGATTTTGTATTTATACATTTAAATCTCATAAACTTTTTTAAAATGGGTGAAAATGGGTGGATATAAGATTTTGTATTGAAACATTTAATTTACTTTTACATACTTATTTACAAGTATTTTCTTTGCATCTTTTTTTGCCTAGATATTTTGTTTTCATTTAATCTCTTAATGAATATTATCCTTTTAACATCATTGTCATCTAGACTTTTTGGCATAACGCCAAGTATGTCTAATTTGTGGTTGTGTTTATATTTACTCATTTAGGGTCATTTATGTAGCACGAGATGTCCCGGAAATATTTACTTTGAAAAAAATATCATGACTCGCGACATACTTATTATTACATCAGCTTACTCCACAAGGTGTCCCCATTTTGAACGTTACATCTTAGATTTTAAAAGATGTTACTTAACGTTATAATTTATTTTCTCTTCAAGGAAACGTTTGACAACTTTTAAAGGTATTCAAATTCATTATAGTCCATTATTAAGAAGATTGTTCTAATTAATTACGTGATATAATCAATTAAGAAGATGGTTTTGATTAATTAATAAATATAAGAAACAATTATAATTGTATGTTTAAGATGTTTTTAATATTAATTACTCTATTATTTAGGAGGTTTTCAATGACATATTCTAAAAGTTTTTGGTTTTTATTTTATTTTTTTAATTGTTAAAATTGCAATTTTAAGTGATTAAAATTATATATTACAAGTTTTGGGATTTTAATATTTTTTTAGTGATTAAAATTATATATTACAAATTCTTGGGATTTTTGAGAACACTGTATATGCAATCAAAAACACTATTTAAACCATACAAATTTACTATTTCACCAATTAATTGACTTACCAAATTTTATTTGACGAATAATTGATTTACCAAATTTTAATTTTTTTGATGAGCATTAAAACTTTATTTAAACTTATAACATTTAAACTACTCCGTTTTTAATACTATTTCATATTTCACGAATAATCAATCATGCTTACGCCGTTTTTAATACTATTTTATATATTGCACTCACACTCAATCATGCTCAGACTTCCCGGTAACCGATAGTGTACACACATACCATGACCTACTAAAATTTAAACAATTTTACAAGATACCATGCCACATTCGATTCAATGGAGTAACAAATAGTTATTATAGTTTAAATTATGAACCACCTGGCTTTCAGTACAGTGGCCAACGCATATTCATGCCTGCAAAGTAGAAGCCAAAGCCATGCCATGTGGAGGCCATGGAAATCCCTGTTTTTTTTTCAAATAAAAAAATGGTCAATGCTTTTTCAAGTAGAGGGGGAAGGTAGTTGTTGCGTCACTTTGAATAAAAGCAAGAAAGGAGGGACGTGTAACACAATTCATATGGAGAATCAATGTCCTGTAGTTAATGCCAACAAAGCGTCAAAGTTCAACCGAAACCCTCGTGACCAGCTGTTGTGTTAAAATTCACCACATCAACAAACCTAAACATGCCTGGATTGATTGCCAAGCGGTGGAAGCAAGTTCAAATGAAGTCGGCTTACCTATATCAAACAACAGGAAAAAGATTGATAACAAGAGCTCTCTACATCACTGGCTGGACTGCAAACAGGGAATATAAAATGTCACCCACGTTCTTCTAAGTATACACAGCTTGCAAGGCTATGGCAGAGTGGCATTTGGATACTTGCAGTTTGCTAGTAATAACAGATTCTGAAAAACTTTTGAACAGCTTGATTGAATTCAGAGTTAACAAGGATGTCAACGGAGCCTCTGCTGGAGACATTTGGTAAAGGAAGGGAAGATAAGATTGCAACAAGGGGAGATGAAGAGGTTGCAGTTGTGGATGTGGCAGAGGAGATCGAGGTTCTTGTGCCTTCCGATGTTGCGAAAGAAGGGCAAATGGGTGTTCAGTCTTCTTGGCTGGTTATTCGGTGGGGGCGGAGGAAAATTGTGGATCCTTTTCTTGTTATATTGAGGAGGTAAGTTGCCATGTTCTAATGAATACCCAACTGTTAGATTTGTGGACTTCTTGGAAAAATTATTCTTTAAGCTCACTGCACAAGCATTTCTGGCTTATTTTTGGACTACCCAAATTGGTATTATCAATTTGCCTTGTTGAATTTTTCTTATCACGAGCTAGCGGTTTCTGTTGGTTATATGCTTACCCATAAAATACATAACCGCATAATCAACATGGTAAGTTTTCAGACATATATGCCCTTTAAGTATTGTTATTGTGAAATAATCATCATGCATGGCTGTTGCTTACAATGAATGGGATGTACAATGCGCTTCAGATATTCTCTGATGTGAAACTTCAGAGTTTTGTGGAACTTCTGGTACTTTGCACCTGATAAGTGCTGATAGGTTTGAATCCTGAGCTTAATCAGCTGAAATTTGGAAAAATCATGTAGATTGGTCTTTTAGTATGGACCTTAACATCTAATCCTTGCCTCAGTACTGACTGCTGCGACTGAGATCGTAAATGGATTGATTGTGATGATTGAAAATTCATAAGTGATTTGTTAGGACCGCCTGGACCTTCCAAGCAACAGTGAGATTTTGTGATTTGTTTGGACCGCTTGGACCTTCCAAGAACCAGTGAGAATGTGGGTGCCTAACAAGCATCGAATTACGTTTGAGCCCTTAGCTTTGCTAGCTCAAAATCAAAATCTATTGCTCATGCGTTGACTGTTGAAAGGTGGTTAGACGTCTACCAAAGCATGTAGCAGCCATGCTAATGGCCTTGTACTTAACCATGTCCGGTGGTTTTTCCTGATTTGAAGAATTTCCTTGTCATTGATACATCCACTATCCGCATGCACCTCCGAGCCCAGTCAAGGAACTTGGGATCCCAGTAAGGCAGTGGTACGGATTTCAGCTATTGGTGTAACCAAGAGAAAGTTGAACCTGTTAATGCTTTTCTTGTTTCCTTCGCAGCCCCTCAATAGTTATGGTTCAGTCTCTGGATGGTTGCGTTGTTTCCTTTATGATGGTACTAATTGCTTCTGGCTAATGGCGAGTTTTTGCTATGCAATTCTTCTTAAGAGTTCTAGGCCACAATTATGGTGTCTTCAGTCGGTTGAAGATTGTATTTGAATTCTAAGTATCTGTTTTCTTCTTCATACCTTTGATTGAGGGATCTTTCATGAGCATCATATTGGTTTCAATTTTCAAGTATGGATGGCTCTCGCAAATTGCAATTGTGCTTATTGTGAATCCTTTTTAGAGACGAGGAAAAAGAGACTTGAAACACCTGTTCTATTGTTTTCATCTTCTCAAATCACTTTGTTACAACTGAAAATATAGGATATCTTGACATGGCATGTATTCTGCCCTTTGCCTTGTTGTGAATCCTCTTTAAATATGTGGAAAAAGAGACTTGAAACACCTGTTCTATTGTCTTCATCTTCTTAAATCACTTTGTTACAACTGAAAATCTAGGTTTTCTTGACATGGCATATATCCTGCCCTTTGTCTTGTTGTTGCTAAAAAATTCCCATCCCTGGATTGAGAAAACTTTATTTCTTGTTGAACTCCATATTCTGACAAGTGTTTTATGAATTTAGTGTACTGTGTGACCTATTGCAAATGTGAACTTTGTTTCTCTGCCTGAGGGAACCTTAGTTTCCTCTATTCTAATTTCTGCCTGTAACCTTCACTGAGTCGTGGCCTATAACTTGTAAGTAAAACAAATGCTTGTTTGCTAGCTCTGAAAAGAAGTTATACTGCCAAATATACTTCAAGCACAATATGAATAAAGCTGGTGGGAATTCAGTCAATTATAAGAAAACCGTTTAGATGAACTTATATATTGATTTGAGGCTTGAGTTAATTATATCCTGACATTTGATTTCAATTCATTTGAATGGCAGGGGTTTAGGACCAAAGCAATTGTCTACTTCAGCTGCTTTAGGGATTACTTTGGGAGTCTTTCCAGTGTATGGTAGGTTTGTGGATTTATAAGCTCCAATTATTGCTAATGTAATTTTGGCATAAGTTCCTCGTCAGATGGGGAAAGTGATTTTGTTGATAAACTCAACGGCAATATTTTTGGTACCTTGTCATTCTCCAGTAATACTGATAACTTCTGTAACAGTGAATAGCTATAGAGTCCAGAACATCATAGTGTGTCTGATATTCCTTTCTAAACACATTAGACAAAAGGTCTGGTAGATAGCTTCTGAACTTTGATCACCCATCATAGGAACTGATTGATTGAAAAATATCAGTTCGAGTCAAGCATGTTCTAACTTTTAAGAGTAAACCCTTCCTTTTAGACACTCCACAGAATGCATTATCTACTGACATTAATTTCATGCTTACATTATTATAATTGCAGTGCTAGATGTTGCTCTTTTTTGTATTGGGTTTTTCTTTGCTTATAATCAGCCTTTTTAGCCCGAGGCAGGAGCATTGTTGATGCAACAGTCTATGCACCATCCATTTATGTATAATATTGCCTGTAGAATTTTCTTATATCCATTTTATTCTAGATTTCCCAAAGATTCTGTAAGTGACACTGGCCGCCTTCCATTCCTCTATTTATGATTCAAGGCATACTTCTTATCTATGTTTCAGAAGAATGTATTCATAGTATGGATGAATTACATGGAGTACCAGTCCATTAAGCCATCAAGCTACTTTAATGTCGCTACTGTAATAAAACATAAATGCTTTATTCTACCTTAAAGCATAAAGCATAAAGTTTAGTAATAGTTGAACCTGCTAGTCATCGTTTTCTTTCTAACCTATTATTTTTTTGGATAAGAAAATATAATTTTATTAGTATGAAATTCTCTCAGAAGAGAGATCCTAGTTCATTCAAAATGGCAGGGTAAATTCTGCCATATGTAAACTGTTCAGATTATCAAAAGTTACAAAATCATTTCTGGACTCTCTTTCTCTCTGTCTATTTTCTTTTCTCTCTCTCTCTCTCTCTCTCTCTCTCTTCTTGTTTCTCCTTTGCTTTATCTTCTTTAATGTGTCCATTATCATCTGGTTCTGCAAGGGTGATGTTATCATCCGGTTCCCAATCTTCAGAAGTTGAAATGTGATTGCTGTAAAGATTTTTTTGGGATCTCACATGGGCTGAATTATCCTTCTTTGATTGAATTTTCTTCATATGGAGAATCCACATGTGTTTGAACTTTGAACTTCAAGTTTTTCATCTACAGGAATGTCTTCATTCTCTTCTTCAAATAAGAATTCTCTTCTTCAATTAAGAATTCTCTTGCGTGTGATCAAGAACTTCTTCTTCTATGGACATTTCTTCATTTTCTACTGTTTTCCTCAATATACCACATTCACTTCATCTTTTGTCTCTGAAGTTGCTAGTGCTTGAACACAAAGTGGGCAAGTGGCCATATGCTTTACACTATCTTCAGTGGAATGCTATATTTTCATAACCTGAGATTTGCTTCTACGTTAGATTTTTCAACTGAATTGTTAACTCATCTGGAAGCTTATTACTAATAACTGTTTCAAGTTTCAACACATGGTCCTGCATACGAGTACATCCCATTCTCATAGATGAGATCCATTGAGATAAAATGGCGAAGGTGGTTCCCAATATTTTGGAGAGTCTCTTCATCCCACAAGAACAGACGAATGTTAGGTAAGCTTATCAGAGAGGTAAGGTTTTGAATTCTTTTGTGGCTGGATTGAAACCTGGATGCTGGGTTTTATGCATATGACAGAACTTCCCAAAACCAGGGCGAGGACTGTAATACAATCTACTTCTGAGTTGAAAATATAGCAACAAATCCCCAGAGAAATAGCGGAAGCTTGGGGGAAGCTTACCAAAAGATTCTAGCATCCACTCTAAGAAACTTAAAGTGGGCAGCCAAAAGCTTTCAGAAGTCTTTCAGGAGCAAATGGGGTAACTTGCTAGAAGCCACCAGCAGAGGCTGGGGGGTGAGATCTACTGATGCCCAACCAGGAGTTGTTCCCTTTTGAACTGGAGGAGGGCTCTGCTGTGGTAGGGCTGCAAGGTCTTCCAGCTGGGCTGAGAGGAAGCTTTTGCTGGGGTGGTGGTGGGAGGGAAACCATGGCTTCAGCAGAACTGACTGGAGAAACTGAGTGAGCTCCATGTGCATCAATGGATGAAGAATGGAAAGAAGAACGTGAACCAGAAGCAACAACAAATTTCTTTGAGTGCTGCCCTGTGGAAGGGGCCTCAGATGCACCAGAGACACCTCCCAAACACTGTGGCGGCTGCCAGGAAGATGGAGCCTGTTACAGCTGCCAAGAACCTAGCAAGAACCACCAGAGAGAGGACCAGAATTCTGTCTAACGTATTATGAAACTGGACCAGATAATGATTTATATTTGTAATCAATGTGCATAATAAATTCTTTATAGTTTCAATTAGTTTACAATTTTCAACTAAGTTAATTATGTGGGCTTTAATTGAATCTTATTTTCAATTTTGACTAATGCCAGACTAATCTTTTGTGCAGGGGTGACTGTCCTACTATGTGCCATAGTGGTCGCGTTGCTTAGATCTAATTGTCATTTACCCACCCTTATGCTTGCCAATCTTGTTGCTACTCCATTACAGCTCGGGTATGCAAGTGGCCTTATGGTTATCCACTAATTGAGATTCTAGAATCATAAAGTTCATTAGTTTTCTTTGTTTGCATCCCAAGATTGTGACGTTGAATGTATGTTTTCTTTCTACCTTTTGCTAGATTAGTTGTTCCATTTATACGCCTTGGGGAGTGCGTGGTTGGTGGGGAACACTTTTTGCTTACACCTAATGCTTTGTGGCTGGCTATCACTGGGCGAGCTTCCCATGCTATCCTTTTTGGACTTCTCCATGCTGTAGGCATCGAAATTTTTCTTCTTTATGTGCAGGATTTCTCTTCAATTCAAAATGCCATCGTAACCATCGTGTGCTTTTTTATGACTAGTGATGTCTATTGTTTTTTCTCTATTAATATATTTTGTCATTTGTTTTGCAGCTCGTAGGATGGGCCATAATAGCCCCTCCTCTTCTTGGAGGTCTGTATTTATTCTTTCTTCCTCTATTTCGGTGCCTAATTAAGAAATTTGGTGCTGCCTCACCGGTCCAGACTTCTATCCATGTTTCTCCTCGTGCTCTCAAGAATGAGGTTTTCTCGTCCCCATCCAAAGACCCGGAAATCTAAGCATATGATGCCCGACTTCTCCCCAAACTGTACAGCAGTAGTCATGCTTCTAACATCTCTTCAATTTTGTTAAGCTCCCAATATTATTGCAGAAGATCTTATGTATTAATGGCCCTGGAGCCTTTAATTGGAATTATTTGTCCTTCGCTATATATCTTACAATTGTAGCATGAGTGCGAGGTGGAAATTTGTTATGCTGCAATATAATAATCTAGATACTAATACAATTTATACATATTACAGATCAAACGGTTTAAAGATTGTCCAAGTTAGCCTAGGGTCAGATGTTGCCTCACTTATTTCATTTTTCAGTGTACTATACTACTATGCTCATTTTCATTTTTTCATTTCAAGGCCTAATACTTAGCGATTCTCCTTTAGGTAAGAAAAAATATTCCAGGATTAAGTTCCTCTATGAAAACTATCTACGAGTGATACTAAATAG
>JZKD02S1734134.1:28546-56572 GCA_000966675.3 Picea glauca | reverse complement strand
AACTGAATTAAACTACTTCAAAACTCTCATAACTACACTTATAACTCTATTACAACTTCAAGTGACCTCCATGTCTTACCAGCCAACCTTTGAACTCGAATTTCCCATAGTTAACTGATTTCCATTTTAGTTAATTATTTCAATTAATTATGAGATAATAGATTAATATTTATTGTTCAATTTATTTAAGGGAAAAGTAAATTAGACACATGTTTCTTGTTGACTTTTCAACACTCCCTCTAAACAAGAAAGGGATTATCCTTCACCCCAATCTTATCTCTATGATATTTGAATTTTCTCCTGGTGAGCACCTTCATTAGAATGTCTTCATCCTGATCTTCCGTAGGAATGTATTGAAGCAACATGATCTTCCGCTGCACACAATCTCTGAGATGATGATACCGGATATCTATATGCTTAGATCTCTCATGAAACACATGATTAATCAAGAGTTTAATGCAACTCTAATTATCACAATGAATCATTGCCAGATCTAAATGAGAACCAAACAAACCAACCAATATCTTTCTCATCCAGATAGCCTCACATGCAGCTTGACTCGCTGCCATGTATTCCACTTCCACTAAACTAAGTTCCACGGATCTTTGTTTCTTGTTGTACTAAGAAACGACTGTAGATATGATACTAAAGATCCCCCCTGATGTGCTCTTTTTGTCCATTGGGTTGCCTACCCAATCTGCATCCATGAAGCCATGAAACTTCACCTCATCCGTCTATCTATACGATAATCCATACTTAGATGTGCCCTTCAGATATCTCAGGACATTCTTACCCTCCTTCCAAAATATGTTGGTAGGCTTAACCGTCGCTTGACTTAGTTGGTTAACCGCATAGAAAATGTCTGGTCTCCTGTTCACTAAATACATTAGTGAACCTACTAATTGTCGATAAATAGTAGCATCCACTACCTCTCCAGAAGTAGCATCATATTTCCTCCAGTTTCCTGGAAGAGGAGTATCCATGGATTTGCAGCCCTCCATGTGAAACTTACCCAATATCTCCCTTGCATACTTTCCTTGAGACACAAAAAGTTCACCATCTCGCTACCATATTTTCAATCCAAGGAAATAATGAAGAAGACCCATATCCTTCATCTTGAACTCCTTTGCAAGGTCATCCTTGCATGAGTGTATCGGTTTCTCATCACCAGTTGGTATGAAATCATCAACATAAAGAAAAATGATTAAACGCTTACCCTCCACCACTGATTTGTCGACCGGTCTTGGGAAAATTTCCCATGCACTGTTTTTGACAATGGCGTCATACTCCTCCACCATTGCATTAACCCAAGTGGGATCTTGCACTGCTTCTTGAAAGGAAGATGGTTCAGTCACAATACATTTTCTCATGAGAGCCATGTATCCAGCAAATCAATCAGGAGATTGTCTCTGTCTGCACTGTGAAGTAGGGGCTCCTACATTCTATGCAACATCTAGTCTTAATCTGTCAGCTTCCATGGTGCGCTTTTTTCCATTTCTGATGGATGGCTCTGATTGACTAGTTTCCTCCACTCCATGAACCTCCTCATGTGGTCGATCCACATCTTGAGACTCATCTTTGGGAACCAGTAGTTCCTCTTCTACATGCAAGTCTAGCTCCCTCTCAAGTGACAACTGCATGGCTTTCCCCTCATCAAATTTTATATCCCATCGCATAACATTCATCTTACCGTTCAGAAAATACACACGAAAATTATGGGGTGTTTCTGCGTACCCCACAAATATCCCAACTTCAGTAGCCAGTTCCAGCTTCTTCCTAGAATCCTTGGTCACATGCACATAAACAGATGAGCCAAATTTTTTAAAATGAGAAACATCATGTTTCTTACTAGTGAAAGCTTCTTTAGGTGTACTCTATGAGGACAATGGTTTTGCACATAAACTATAGTATTTCATTCTTCTTCCCAAAAAAGCATTGGTAGGCCCCGATCATGAAACATCACTCGTGCAACACCCATGATCATTTTGTTCTTTCTCTCCGCGACCCCATTTTGTTGTGGGTTATGAGGCGCTATGAGTTCTCTTCAAATTCCTTCTTTGCTGCATAAGTCTTTGAATTCGTTAGAGATGTATTCTCCACCATTATAGATCCATAGAGCCTTGACTTACTTCCCCGACTCTTTCTCCACCAATTCTTTAAACTCACAGAACGTTGAGAATGTTTGATCCTTCTTCTGCATGAATATTATCCAGTATTTATGAGAAAATTCATCAACAAAAATAACATAATACCTATGTTTTGTTGTTGAAGCAACCGAGAATGGTCCACACACGTCTTTGTGAATTCTCTCTAGGATTACTGAAGCACGGTTCTCCTTTTCATGAATGGTGGACTTTACATACTTCCCCAGGGTGCACCCCTTGCAGTGATCTAACTGAGAAAGTGTTCCCCTTGGAAGCCTAGTAGATATTTGTTGCATTTTATTCAAGGCTCCATGATGAAGATGGCCCAATCACCTGTGCCATAATTTTCCGTCATCCCGGCTCACCAATTTTTCTGCCTTGCCCACCATAGCACTGTATCCATCTATCTCTAGCATGTAGAGATTCTTAACTCGAATCCATATCTTCTTGACTTGACCCATTTCTTTATGTCGCAAAAAATCTTTTCCACCACTGAAAATAACGTCATAGCCTTTATCCTCCAACATTGTGACTAAGACTAGGTTTTTCTTCAGACCTGGAATATGCATAACATTTTTCAATTGAAATGGTTTACCTGACTTCCTCTGAAAGGTAATGGACCCAATACCAGTCACACTGTATCATCCATCATCACCCATATCTATATGCATTATGATATCTTTATCCTCCAAGTCACTGAAAGAATATTTATCTCCCGTCATGTGGAAGGAAGAGCCACTATCCAAATACCACAYCGATCTCGATGCACTTGAAGCCATGCATGCGATCAAAGAGAAGTCAAGTTCAAATTGCGAGACAAGAGACTCACCAAGTGCAACTCYARMAACTRTCTTGTTCTTCCTCTTCTGTAGACATTTAGTAGCGAGATACCCATGTTCTTGACAGTGAAAACACTTCACTTTGGATAAATCCAGCTTCTTGACTTTAGACTCAAATTTTGAATGKWATTTCTTCCCTTTCCCTTTACTTGCCTTAGCATCCAAAGAAAAATCCTCTTCATCATCACGCTTTGATGAAGATCCATCTTTGGTGTTCTACCTGAACTCCTCTTGCACTAGATCCGACCATAGTCATTCCCAATCTGGMAATTTTTCCCTTCCATTGACAGAGTCTTGATAACTGTGCCAACTCTTGGGAAGTCCTAGGAGAGACAAGCTCACCAAATCATCAACAAACACTATTATTCCCACACTTCCAAGCTCATCCTGACATTGTACAAACATCATGAGATATTTTGGAATGGAGTCGCCCTTCTCCATATTGATCTTCCTGAGTTTATCTTTGAGTGCCAATTTCCTATGGTCATTTTTGTTTTGGAACAGATCCGTCAAAACCTTCCACATTGCATGTGGTCTGGTTTTCCCATGGAGACTTGAGACAATGTAGTCTCATACTCCCTCCAATAGAATCTTCCTCGCCTTTGCCACTTTCTTTTACCATGCATCAAGATTTTCATTGTCTGTTTCATTCGGCTTAGGAACATATTTGTCAATGTATTCCTTCAAGCCATTGTCTTCGAGTACTGCCTTGGCCTCCATCCTGTCCTTCCAAGAAATGTAGTTCGAGATTATCTCAAGTGCATACTCCAATCTCAAGCCATTGAAAGACATTTCAATCTTGAATCAACTATAGCACCAAGAAAGTCCTTATGCAAATTTCAATTTTATGCAACCACAAACTCAACTGATGCAATCCTTCTTTCCCTGGGAGGTTCACACCTGACCATTTACTAGCCTAAGGGAAGTTCGCACCTCACTTGTGTATAGCCTACAAACCTTAAGAGAGATTTTTCACTGTAATGCACAGTGGGGTGTGGGAGGTTCACACCTCTCCTTTGAGCAACAAGCGAGAATCCTAAGGAATTTCACACCTCTCCTTTGAGTAGGGTGTGATAATTTTTTCTCTCAGAAATGTGCGAAGTTTTCAGTACTATGTTGTTGCACCCTGCTAGAGACAGGACCTACAAAAATACTACAATTTTTGCACCTCACTTATGTGGCTCCATGGCTCTGATACCATGTAGAAATTTCAATACACTTAATGTATTTCCTATGATTATTCTGATCTAACAATTATATGCCACTATTAAATACATAATCACTTCTACTAATATTCTTGCAGAAATTTAAACCACAACCACAAAGTGAAATATCAAGAACACATAACACAAAAGTTTTTCCAAGAAAGCACAAAGCTAAAAACCCCACTATCATATATTATGTATATCATGGATCATGAAACTATCTCATACAAGACTCTAATCCAAGAKATCTTAGTACAATACAATCATCTCACACTGTCATACAAAACTTAGCAAATACATGTGCCAATTCTGTCTCCAGACACCCTGCCTCCTCTACACAATCCCTGYAATTAGAATTCTCACAATGAATTTGAATTACCTAGTTTTCAYATGCTCATGAGGATATCCACTGCATGTGTCATTGCATGAGTGCACTTCACTCAAATCACAATTGATAGCCAAACTATCCCTTTCACCTGTTATCTCAACTAGGTCTCCACTAGATCTGACATGCATGTAGTTAACCATGGTGAATCTTCAGTTGCATGTGAGTTCACTGATTTGAGTTAATTAATAATTAATTCACTGAACTCTCACTAGTGTAAGTTCAGTTACAACGAGTACAACTGGGCTTAACTCACTTAACTGAGTTAAACTACTTCACAACTCTAATAACTACATGTATAAATCTGTTACAACTTCAAGTCACCTCCATGTCTTATCGTCCAACCTTTGAAATCGAATTTCCCACAGTTAACTGATTTTCCATTTCAGTTATTTATTTCAAGTAATTATGAGATAATAGATTAATATTTATTGTCCAATTTATTTAAGGAAAAAGTAAATTAGACACATGTTTCTTGTTGACTTTTCAACAAATTCTGCTCGAAGATTTAAGATTGAGGATTGCACCAATGCCACCAATGAAAGAGGAAGTAGAAACCAGTTTGGACCACTCCATGGCCAGCGGACTCCCTTTATAGACAAGAGCACCCACTGATGCAGATCCATCAGCCACCAACCTGGTACAGTGGCCAGTATCACAGTTGTTTGGACTAATCAGAGCCTCCACAGGCCGACTAGAGAAAAGGCTCCAGGACATTGAGAGCTCAACTGAGCTATCCAGAAAAGAAAAGTTATATGCACAAACACGTAGAACAGAGGAAAAACGTGATTGAATCCTATCCCAATGCAAACTAGAAAAAGTGCAGGAAAAACTTGTAGAAGCCTGGCCGGAGATTCGGAGGGTTGTGCCTGACCTACTTGAAGCCAGCGAGATAAGAGAACCAGAGCAACAGATCGATCTGTTACAATAAGAATGGACACAACTCGCCACACACATGGAGAAGATACAAGAAAAGTTACAACAATTCCAGCAAGAAGTAAAACAACAGCCTCGGCAGCTGCAGGAACAAATGTAAAAGATCACACTTCAAGGAAACAATGCCCGAGAAGCACTACATAAGAAGACAATAGACTGCACCAAAATCTTCAAGGAAGTCAACAATTGGATGGGAATCATCGCTCATTGGAATCAAGTCTTGGAGGAACTATGCACAAATATCCAAGTGTTGAACGAGGAAGTTGTGATCACGATGGACCCCATGGAGCAGTAGAAAACTTTGGATCAACTCCAACAGGCCGACAATGAACTCAATTCACTCTACAAAGCGCAGTCTGTAGCCAAGAAAAAGTTGCATGATTTAGACTGATAATTCAAACCACCTATATGTAGATGCACTAGGTCGACGCAACAACTGACTCTGAATGGAAATTGTTGGTTGCAGCCAAGCCAAAGGAGTACAACAAAGAGATGACCCAACATTTACTGGTAGAAGCATCACTCCTCACCCGAAAATGGCAGGACAAATATGAAATCTTTCATGGAGTAAAGCACAAAGCATTAGAGTTGGTTCTAGAATTGGGCCCTTCATTTGAAGAGGTGAAGGAAGAAAAGGCACAAATAGAAGAGCTCAAAGAAGAAGAAAACTAATGACAAGGGAAAACAACAGTTGCTCCTAGAGAATGTGAAAGAACCAAGTACTTGACTCAAGGACGAGTCAAGGATTGTGATCGGAGCTTGTTGGGCCCTTTGTTTTTGAGAAAGAATTGTGCAAGTTTTGATTAAGCATGAGTCGCACAATCTCCATCAAAGGCTGGAAGGAAGAATAAGAGAAAATAGTTGTGGAAGCCAACGGAACCCCATCTAAGCAACAAACAATTGCAGCATAACAAGAATACATAACCCAACTATATATAGGACAAAATATAATTTTAAAAGAGTTATTCAATTGGTTAGGTTGGGTTGGTTCATGTCTATTGGAATCACCCAAGGGTTTTGGGAGTTAGCTGGTTGCTAGTTGTTGTAAATTGAGAAGAGTAGAGTCTAGAATGGATGAGATCTTACAACTAGGAAATGAGAACTATGTGTTTGAGGTCTAAAGTCAAGAGTCTATACTGAACATTTCTATTTAATTATGAGTCTTTGATGTAAGAAATATATTTAAGATAATATGAGGAGGGAATAAATTTTAAAATTTGATGTGTCTTTACATGCTTTCTTATGAATTACAGTGTGTCTGCATAGCTTATGAGTTCTAATTGATGATTCTATGTTTAACTGTTACTCGCAATGCAAGTAGGTCTAGTTATTGCATTTAGATGTTTCCGATCTAATAATGTTGATTGCGCAAGAACATGAGTGAGTTCCGAATGCTATATGGATATTCCTTAGTATTCTCCCTACCCTTCCCTATCTATCTATCTTAGCAACGCTTTAAGTGAGATTTCTTCTCTTCGGAGGGGATGAAAATGCTAGTACTCTAAACTACATGGTGCCTTTTGTTGGTAACCTCAAAAGAACCCTGGTCTGAACAAATTCACACCAACAGTAGGTGGTACAATTGGAAGAGGTAATATAGAAGCTACAACAGCACATCATAGATCTAGAACTTCATGTTGTACCCGAAACCCCTCAGCAGATAAGATACCAGTAAGAAGTAATTTCTCGCAGCGCAGTTGGCAGGTTAAAATATCTTTCCTTGGAGTACAAGCAGCTAAGTAATCAAAGTGCCCATACATATGAAAACCTTACAGAGAATCTAGAATTGTAGTTGCTGGAGTCGCATCTCCAAGAAGAAAAACAACATGCGGATACACTACAACTATAGCTAAATGCCTTGTTAGTTGTAGACAGGATGAAGAGATCACATGAACAATGCACAACTTACCAACAGGTTCATATGCTTCAAATTAAAGTGATGGAAGTCCCTCAATGACTTCATCCTGTGCAAGATTAGGCATGCCTATTATTTACTGAGATTGAGAGACAAGGAGAAGAGCTTGAACAGGTCATCCTCTCAGCATAGAAACACTTATAAGGAATGGTGAACAATGCACTGATCCAGGAGTTCACCAAGCAAGAGGCTACAACAAAGAAGCAAGTCGAAGCAACTTGAGCCAAGATCAAGGCATTCTAGGTAGACTTGGTCATATCAGAGTGACTTGGGATGAGTCATAGGTTAGTGTTGGGGGCATGTTGGCCCTTGACCAAGTTTTAGAAGTTTCTTGGTCATGTCACAAGACGAAGCAGATATCATGGGATCTCGACCCCCTTTTTGGGTTCTCGGGATAATGTAATGGGAAAGGGATGTCGGCCCATAGGTTTACCCATGCTAAGGCCCACTTTTTTAATATATAAATAAGTAGTTAAGAAATGTAAGAAGTGTCGATGAGCTAAGTGCTAGATTAATGAATGAGCTAAGTGCTAGATCCAAGTGATGTGAATGTATTTTAAGTGAAAGTAGGGCTTTGGATTCATTGTGCATGATTGTAAGAGGCTTGCAAAGCCGAGTGCAAGTGGTTGTGACAGATTGTGAAAGGCTGAGTGATGCAGTGCAAGGAAGAAGGATCCAACGAGCTACGCAGATCTTATGTCCTATGCAGAGTAATGATTGTTGAGGCTTTATGTTGTAACTGCTTGAATGAAATATTAGAGAAGATGATTTAGTGGATGTAGCCCTAGGTGGGGGTGAACCACATAAATCCTGTGTCATCTTTCTTTGTGCCTTATATTTTTATGTTCATATGTGATATGATGAGTGATTGATAGATAGATCTGATGATGCTTAGTGCTAATGATGCGTAGATTGTTAGATCTGATCTATATGTATGTGCTAAGTGCTTAGATATGGTAAGATCTCTATGAAGGATGCAAAGCTTTGTTTTACCAACGAAGTAGATAATGATTGCATGTTAAAGAACTAAAGGTGTTGAATGCTTTATTAAGTAGTATAATCACAGATCTCTGTCCCAACTAAGGTTGTAGATACTTGAGTCCTGCAACCACCCCTGCCTCTACCTCAGGTGAGACTTCATTTGCTTCACCGATGTTGCCGAAAGGGCTGGTAGTTAGTGTTTTGTTGGTGCGCTCTTGTAGCGTTGAACCTTGGGTCTGCCCTTGTGCCAACATAGATCATTAAGAGAAGTTCACCTTGCAAACATGTTTAAGAAGAACTACATGGACGAGGGTTTCTACAGTGGAGAAGAGGCATATCTAATGGACAAAGAGCATTTAGAACTCATTAGGGAAGAGGAATGGAAAGTTGAAGAGCCTCGTCGGGAAGAGCTGGAAACTTATGGAACTGCGTAGATTGTTGAAGTAAGTATTATTATCCCTCCTATTGATTCAACATCATTAAGCAATAAAAGTAATCTAAGCCACTAGAGCATTCAGAGCACTGTCACTAGTATTCAACCACATACTCAGTCATGAACCCTAGGAATATCTATGGAAGATCTAATGAGGCTCCCTATTTTTATGGGAGATGGGTCTGAAGATCCTAATTAGCATTGGTTCCTATGTGAATCCTTATGGAATATTAAAAATGTCACCAACGAAGATGTTAAAATAACTCAGTTTAGTACTACTATAAGGGATCTCGCACTGAGTTGGTACATGAAGATTTTCCAAGGACTTGTATGGCCTAAGCCACTGAATGAGATCAAGAATGTGTTGATTGTAGAGTTCAAGAAACCCAAGTCGGATTCACAATGTATTATAGAGATGAAAGAGATCAAGAATAAGGTAGTTGAACCTATTTGGGAATTCGATCAAAGATTCAAGACCTTAACCAATTGATTGACTTTTCAGATCCCAAATGAGAAGAACAAAGAATGGTTCATTGCTACCCTCTTACCACACATCAGAGTTCCTCTGATGCAAAAAAATATCGCTTCATAGGCTGAGGCATTGGTGATCTCCTATAAATTAGAGTCGGGCCCTACGAGAGAATCCAGCTCAGGTATGAGTCAACTAACTAGTTTGTCTCTACACATCAAAGATATGAAGAAAGACAAGGGAAGAGATAAAAGAGAAGACATCTCCCCTAGGAGAGGAAACTTCAATCCTCACGGTGGATTCAGAGGATGAGGAGGAGGAGGAGGTATGGGTCGAGGCTGAGGATAGATCATTTGTTACAACTGTGCACAACCAAGACACTTAGCAAGGGATTGTTAGAACCCTTTCACTACTGGTAGCCACTGCAGTTCCTTCGAACATGCTATTGAATATTATCCTGTACTACTAGCTAAGCTTCAGGAAATATGAGGAATTCAGCAGAACCTACAAGTGCAATTGATATATGCTAAACTTTGAGGAGAAGACCCTAGAGTCACTATTATCACTAGAGGAGGTTTTGTTATAGGAGAAGACAGACTGACCCAAGGAAAGACTACAAAAGACTCAGGAGTCAGGAAAGCTACAGAGAAGACCCAAACTTTTGATGCAAAGAAAGAAATACAAATATTTGAGGAAGCAAGAAAAGAGTTCAAAGAATACCAAGTTTCTTCATCAAATACATGATGAGAAGTAGGAGAATATGAAATGCCTTTTTCATTCGATCAGTTTGCTTCGCCAAAAGAGGGACAAGAGGTAAGAAAGCTCATAGAATTTTTATATACTTGTATTAAGTTGATTCAGTATGAGAGCTCTGTACAAGAGCTACAAAATTTAATCAGACAATATGAGCTAGGAAAAATAGACCCCTTACTAAATAGGGAAGTACACCAAATCACTAAAAAGAGAAGGAAAAATAAGAAATTACACTTGAATTCTCAAATAGGAGAATATGAGATAGACTATGTGGTCATCGACTTAGGGTCGGAGGTCAATGTCATGATGAAGAAAACCTAGGCACTAATGGGAAAAATGAACTTTATATACTCCCCTATCAGGCCTAGGGTGGATAATCAACAAGAAGTAAGCCCCAATGGTATATTGGAACATGTCTCTATGGACATCGATGGAGTAAGAACATTTGTAGATTTTGAGGTAATTGAGATAGTTGATGAGAACTGTCCTTACCCTGCACTGTTAGGAATTGTCTAGGATTTCAATAATTCCACTATGGTTGATTTAAATAAAAGACGAATGATGTTTGAAAGAGATGTCCTTAGGGTCATTGCACCATTAGATCCAGACGAAGGTCAGTGATACACAGAACCTATCAGAGAAGAAGACCACACATACAAACTGGAAAACATATACAAATTAACGACCATTCAATAGGATTACATTAATCCTATGGCCAATGGAAACCTAATTTGGCAAAGTGACAGTGCATGTTCATTAGATTTAGAAGAAGCACTGGAGAACTTCTAGAACAATATGTATGAAGTATCTACAAGGAGATGTGCTAGATTAACCAGAGAAGTTCGCTAGATCGACACAACAATAAGTAACTTACCCACTTTTGATGGTCTGAATCCTTTAGAAACATTCTTGTCAGAATTTGAAGTAAGTGTACCAACACAAAAAATATTGTTGGCAATGGATGAGGCCTTGAAAGAAACACCAGAAAGATGGTGGGGGACACACAAAAACAACATTACATAATGGGTTCAATATCATACCCTGATGACCGCACAGTTCTTAGCACAAGTAGAAGGCTGTAAATTTTGGTACACAGGTCAAATATGCCCAAAGGACCATGTGTGAAGTTGCGAGGAATCCTGGAGAACCATTCCTAAAGAGCGGTGGGTGCACAAATTCATTAACACACTAGACACAACCCCTATCAACCAGTACCTCCAAGCGGAGTTGCACCTCATCACTGCAGATTAGGAAGGTATGACTCAAAACTTTGTAACCACCTTCCTATTTGACAGTCAGTATCCTTTAGTATATCAACCATTACAGATTGTAAGACAAAAATTATTCGAGGGGGCCACTAGACCCCCTTTAGAAAAAGAAGATGACGAATGGACTATGCCTCTCCAGAAACTACAAGGTTGTTACAACATGAATGATGATGAAGACGATGATCCTAGGAAGGTGAACATTTCTGAAACAGAAAGCTAGAGAGATGTGGAAGGAATAGGAGTTGAGATACCATTCATCGGACAACCAATCAACATTAATAAGATCAATATTGGAACAAATCAAACACCAAATCTTGCAAATTTTGGAGATTACTGGGATGCTGCTACTATTGAAAAAATAACAGAGTTACTGCATGAATATCAGGACTTGTTTCCAACCAAGTTCATCGATATGAAGGGAATTAAAGGGCTTATGGGAGAGATTAGGATCACTTTGAAACCATATGAAAGACCAATCAAATAGATACCCTATAGATTGAACCCTAAGTATAAAGAGAAAGTGAATATTGAGTTTGATAGAATGTTGGAAGCAGGAATGATAGAACTTGTCGAAGAGTCAGAGTGGATTATCCCTATGGTGGTGCAAGACAAGAAGACATGAGAGATAAGGATCTGTGTAGATATCAAGAAGTTGAATGATGCATGTTTGCATGACCCCTTCCCTACACCATTCACTGATGAAGTGTTAGATAATGTGGGAGGCCATGAGGTATATTCTTTTACAGATGGATTTTCAGGATACCATCAGATCCAGACTGCCAAGGAAGATCGCCATAAGACCATGTTTGAAATAGAATGGGGATCCTACCAGTATACAGTGATGCCATTTGGATTGAATAATGCCCCAACCATCTTTTCCAGGGTGGTGGTCAAAGCATTCAAGGAATTTATGTATAAATGTCTAGAAGCATATTTTGATGATTGGACTGTTTTTAGTTTATTGAAAAATTATATTGAATGTCTAAGGCTAATGTTGGACAAATGCAGGCAGTGTCAAATTACCTTGAATCTAAATAAAGGCATCTTGTTTTCACCATTTGGAGTGTTGTTAGGTCATATTGTATGCAAGCAGGGATTGTTGGTAGACCCATCTAAAATTTCCATTATAGTTGATCTACTACCCCCAACTTTAGTCAAACAGTTGCACACTGTGTTGGGACATACTAGATATTAAAGGAAGTTCATTAAATGATATGCCTAGATTACAACACCCATGGAAATTATTTTGAAGAAATACTATCAATTTAGTTGGAAAGAAGAATGCCAACAGAGCTTCTACACATTCAAACAAAAAATGGTTATTGCACCCATTCTGGTTTTCCCAGATTGGAGCAAGGAATTTCACATGCATGTCGATGCATATTCCATTGCATTGGTAGTTGTGTTAGCACAACCTAGAAAAGGAGATATTGACCAGCTGTTATCTTTTTCTACCAGGAAGCTATCAACATCTGAGATTAATTACACCACCACTAAGAGAGAAGGATTATCCATGGTGTATGCACTGCAAAAATTTCATCACTACTTGTTGGGAGGACATTTTAAAATGTTTATTGATCACTCCGCACTGAGATACCTAGTCAACAAGCCGGTGTTGGGGTGAAGAATATGCAAATGGATTATGTTATTTCAAGAATATGATTTCGAGATTGTAGTCAAACTAGGAAGACTGAACAAAGGTCCTGACCACTTGTCAAGGTTGGAACATGGCGAAGAGACAACCAATTTGGAGGATACAATGTCAGATGCATAGTTACTGGCCATTAG
The DNA here is from genome assembly GCA_000966675.3 of Picea glauca. Classification (NCBI taxonomy): domain Eukaryota; kingdom Viridiplantae; phylum Streptophyta; class Pinopsida; order Pinales; family Pinaceae; genus Picea; species Picea glauca. Next base: position 43,456 of record JZKD02S1734134.1, on the reverse strand, counting down.
AAATATTTATTACCACTTCACAGAGATAGTCCATTTCCTATCAACAGGAATGGAACCTAGTGAGTATACAATTCCCTAAAAGAAACAACTAGTAGTGTGCGTTGTCGACCTTTCACTTATAGCTGGATAACTATACAAAATTGAACCTGATGAGATATTGAGAATGTGTGTTATAGAGGCAGAGTGACCATTGATCCTCGCAGAAGCTCATGAGGGCATCACAGGAGGACATTATGTAGGAAAATAAACTGCGCAGAAGATTCTTAGATATGGCATTTGCCGACCTACCTTACACAGAGATGATAAAGACTATTACAGAGCCTGTGATGTATGCCAAAGAGTTGGGAAACCATCCAGAAGAGATGAAATTCCAGTAGCACCACAACTGACCCTACAAGCATTTGAGAAATGGTCCATTGACTTTGTGGGACCTATAAACCCACTAGGAAAGCACACAGGAGCAAGGTACATAATTATTGCTATAGAGTACTTGACTAGATGGGCTAAAGCAAGAGCAATTAAGGACTGTAGTGCAACTACAACTATGTGATTCATATTTGATGACATCATAACTAGGTTTGGATGCCCAAAGATCCTTATGAGTGATCAAGGAACACATTTCATAAATAAAATAATTGAAGCCTTGACTGAGGAATTTGCAGTCCAGCATTAGAAGAGAACGCCTTACCACCCACAAGAAAATGGGATAGTGGAAGCATTCAATAAGATATTGGAAACATCATTGACAAAGATTTGTAGTGTGAATAGGGATGATTGAGATTTAAGAGTACCAACAGTATTATGGGCCTATAGAACCACTTGCAAGAAGCTAACAATGCAAACCCCTTTTAAGTTGGTATATGATCTAGAATTCGTTGTCCCAATATAATATTTGGTACCAAGCCTAAGAATTGTTGCCTTTACAGATATAGATGACAATGGCGTTGTTTGAGAGAGGCTTGCACAATTAGTCGAACTGGAGGAAGACACATTTTTTGCAAGATTTCATCAGCAAGTACAAAAATAAAGAGAGAAGTCCTACCATGGTAGACACATCAAGAAGATGGCATTTAAACAAGGTGATCTAGTGCTAGTATATGACAGTAAGTTCATCAAACATCCTGGGAAGTTTAGAATGCATTGGCTCGGGCCATATGATATTGCCTATGTTACAAAAGGAGGAGATGCACAGTTGAAGACTTTGAGTGGAGAATGGAAGGAATAATTAGTGAATCAGAGTCGACTAAAGTTGTACTATGACAACCAGCTACCTCACAACTCTCAGTAAAAGAATAAGGAAAAGGGTCTACGTACCAAGTGTAGTTGAAATTGGGTACTAGACACAGAAAATACAGTCTGGACAAGGAAGGAGAGGAGGCATGGAGAAGAAAGCAGAGGCTTCACTGTGCAGTCTGAATTTGAAGTAAAACAGAAGGATCAGATCGAAATTTCCTCGAGATGAGTCACAGGTGAGTGTTGGGGGGATGTTTTCCCTTGGTTATGAAAGTAAGCGAAGATCAAGGAAGAAAATACAAAATGCGAACTGCGCGGAAGACACAGTGACTGTTACTGGGTCGAAGTGAGCAAAAGAGAATAAAGGACAGAGTGAAGTAAAAGGAATCAAGCCCATGAATGAAGAGATCAAGGATGACATATCAACAAGGAAGGAGGATCGTGGACAACTCAACAAGAGAAAAAATACATCGTTGGATGATTTGGAGCATTGTGTGAGAAGGAAAGAAAGACAGGTTGGCGAAGCCCTGAAAATGTGGGTCACGTTGATCTAGGGTTTTAGACACCTAGGGTTTCTATATCTAGGGTTTTGACACCTAGGTTTCAAACTAAGGATGTTGATCAATGATTTTAATGTATAAATAAAGGTCTAAAGGACTTGGGATGGATTGTTGTTACTATTGTTGGTGTTATGATTGTTTTTGTTTGATCGAGTGAGTAACATTATGTGAGAGAGAAGTGTTGAGTACGAGATCCTTTTGTATTGTAAGATCTTCAGCTAGGTGTGAAGATCAACCCTACAATTGGGTGCACAGGGAGGGGAGAGATAGAGAGAATAAAGAAGGTCTGCTAGTTGAGAGCGTAGATAAGAAATGTATTCTTCACCTTAATATATTATAAAGAAAAGTTATGTGGATGTATCCATAGAGAGAGGGTTAACCATGTATACCTTGTGTTGTGTGTGATTGATGCTATGTTCTTTGCCTTTGATATACTAGTAATTCATTACTGTGGTATATCTGATAGATGTGTCGAATATACCTAAGTTGATAAGTGATATATGCATGTTGTATTGTTCTAGTGTTGGATCCACTTGATATTTCCCTTGGTTGTATACATATCTATCCTGCAACCCCCCCATAGCTGCTTCAAGTGAGACTGCATCTGCTTCACAGGTGTAGCTGAAAGGGCCGGTAGTTAGGGCTTGTTGGTGCGCTCTTGGAGCTGAACCCTAGGTTTTCCCCTGTGCCAACAGTTGACACAGAGATCCCATCCTTGGCAAAGCCACTGGATGTTGTATGGCTAGGGGTGTGGTGTTGTCGACAATCCCAAATGTTTGATGACCTCTGTTGAGATGAGGTTCTGTTGGATTCCTCTATCAACAATAAAATGTAGTGGGGTCCCCTTCACCCACATCTGTGAATAAAAAAGGCTCTCCCCCTTTTCAGGATCTGTTGGTTCTTTTGGTTGAATTGTTGCAGTCACGACAATAGCAGTGGGATTTGTGTCAATGATCTATCCTTTACCAGTATTTTCATAATCATATTCTGAACTAGGGTTTAGCTCCTTGTATTTGATATCGTCCACCAATGAATATTTTGAGCGACATTCATCGGTGTTGTGCCAAGGGATTTTGTGGAAATCGCACCATTTTCCAGTGTCCTTCTTTGTCTTCCCATGACCCTTCTTTTCCTGCGGCTTGGACTGGTTTTCGAGAGACTATTTGTTAGGGACATCTTTTTCATACTTTGGTTGTTGCATATTTGTAGAACCAAACTCTCTTTTGTTTTGGTGCTTAAATTTTTTCTCGATTTTAACAACATATCAGTAAGGAGCATCGAGTGATGAGATGTCCATAAAATCCATTTCAGTTTAGATGTATCTTTGTATAGCCCCACAATATTTCAGAACCAAATGTCATTCAAAGTCTTTGATACCCAGCTTGGTGCACAAGGTATGGAAGGTATTGGTGAAATCCAAAACTTCTTGGCCCCTCTCTTCCTACAGTGTGGTCCATCTCATGTACTGGTCCTCATAGTTTCCAGCATGGTAATACCGTTCCTTTATTGCGTCCACAAAAAAATCCCAAGTGGGGTCAGCCCCATATATTCCAGACTCCTCTATGGAACTTTGCTCCCAGTAAGTTTCCTACCAATGTTTAACATGGGGGAGATATTTAAGGAGTGTGAAGGTGATATTTTCCCTATCGGAAAAATGGTGAACAAAGAAATAACCGTCTATCATATTTAACCATTTGTCTAGGGCATCCACATCTATCTGATGTTCAAATATGGGAATATTGAAATTGACCTGTACCTTGAAAGGAGAGGTGCCTCCAAAGTGGTCGTTTGATGAAGATGCGTCTTTTTCTATCGTCATGCATTGAAGGATGTGGGAAAAGTTCTGCATCACTTGTCCCTCTATCGCGTGAGAGCTTGTTCAAGCAACAGACCAATAGGATCGTCTAATCCGTCATTTTTATTTTCTTCCTCCATTGAGGGTTTCTTGGGTGTGAAAGAGAGATTTTCCTCAATAGAGACAAGATCGAGACCCAACTTTCTATACTCGAACCTCGTTGGGGACATGCATTGAAAAATTATCAAGAGAAGCATGCTCTGATACCACTGATCCAGATTATTTTCGACACGAAATGAGAGCAGAGATATAATAATGAAATGCACAGAGGTATCGCAGATATCAAATAATATAATAGAAATATATCAGAGATGCAACCATAAACACAGAGATACAATAATACATGATTTCTATTAATGAAAGAAATGTACAGAGACTGTAAAAATACAGAGTGAAAGTCTTGCTAGAATGGTGGCAACTTATCTCTGAGAAGAGATGTGACGGCTACTCACATTTGCAAGAAGATGATTACAATGAGGCTCTGAAGGCCTTTTTAGAATAATTAGGAATTACAAAAACCCTAGACATCCAAAAACCTAACCCTAGGAGATGAAGCGCCAAAATTCATGTGGGCCTCGTTTGGGTAAGTTAGTACATCAACTTCTTGGGGTCGTAACTTTTTCATGCGATCTTCATTTTAAGCATATGAAATCCCATTGGAATGGTATCGTCAAGGATATCCATTTTTAGGGTATTAATCATGCCTTATTCTAACATTGAAAATATTGATCCAGAAAAACCTTCATTTAGGCCCTCAAAATGGCCCCGGAAGTTAGAAACTGCTAAAAATAGTAAATTGCCAAAATTGTCAGAAACCTGTTTTGGGCCAGTTGGAAAGGGTGGGTGGCCACCTATATCCACCTATATCAATCCTCACTCCTTAGTAACCAATGGTATTCATTACGTTGAGTGCCCGGGGGAGAGTAAAAAGCGTTTGTTGAAACTAAATCCTGGTGAGATTCTTGCCTTGCTGGAGACGTCACACTACTCAGTTTGTGAAAGGTTATAACTAGCATGTGGCTAGAAGGGTTGGACCTTTTTAACCAGTCTGGATAAATGATATTATTTTCTCTAGAAGGAATCTTTACACTTTTCTACAATCCTTTCGACCTGCTTCTGTTGGATAGAAGGTGCTTGGGCCGAGACTTTAGTGGTTGCAATATCCTTTTATTCACCTTTTGAACAGAATGTAAAGAAGCTGAATTTTGTAGTATGAGATACTACCTTGTAGCACTTTTTATGTGGAACAATAGTCAGAAATACCTCTGGTAATATGTATATATGACCCTCCAAAGTAACAATGACACTACGAGTTTGAGACTCATATACAACATGGCATTTCCACATATATGGTTGGCCTAAGACGACATCACAAACATCGAGTGGGGAAACATAACATAATACCTCATCCTTGAAGAGTTGGATGTCGTATGACAATAGGCACTGTTGGTTGACACAAAGATATCATCCTTGGTGAAGCCACCCGATGTTATATGGTTGTGGGTGTGGTGTTGTCGACAATCCCAACTTTTTGAAAACCTCTGCTGAGATGAGGCTCTTATGGCTTCTGCTATCAACAATAAAATACAACGGGGTCCCCTTCACCCACATGTGTGAATGAAAAATGTGCTCCCCCTCTTCAGGATATATTGGTTCTTCTGGTTGAATTGTTGTGGTCCCAACAATAGAAGTGGGGTCTGCATCAATGATCTATCCTTTACTAGTATTTTTTGAATCAAATACTGAATAAGGGTTGAGCTCCTTGTCTTTGATCTCGGCCACCAATGACTATTTTGAGCACCATTCATTGGTGTTTTGCTAGGGGATTTTGTGGAAAGTGCACCATTTTTCGATGTCCTTCTTTGTCTTCCCGTGATCGTTCTTTTCATGTGGCTTGGACTTGCTTTCAAGAGACTATTTGTTAGGGTCATCTTTGTCATACTTTGGTTGTTGCATATTTGCAAACCTGAACTCTTGTTTGTTATGGTGCTTAAATTTATGCTTGATTTTAACATCATATCGATAAGAAACACCGAGTGATGAGATGTCCATAAAATCCATTTCAGTCTGGATGTATCTATGTAGACCCCACGGTATTTCAGAACCAAATGTCATTTGGAGTCTTTGATACCTATCTTGGTGCACAAGGTATGGAAGGTATTGGTGAACTCTGTAAATTCTTGGCCCCTCTCTTTCCACAGTGTGTTCCATATCATGTATTGGTCCTCATAGTTGCCAACAGGGTAATATTGTTCCTTTACTGCATCCCCAAAAATACCCCAAGTGGGCTCGACCCCATATATTCCAGACTCCTCTGTGGAAATTTGCTCCCAGTAAGTTTCACACCAATGTTTGACATGGGGGAGAGATTTAAGGAGTGTGAAGGTGATATTTTACTTGTCAGAAAAATGGTGAACAGAGAAATAACCATCTAGCATACTTAACCATTTGTCTAGGGCATCTACATCTATCTGACCTTCAAATATGGGGATATAAAAATTAACCTGTATCTTTAAAGGCGAGGTTCCTCCAAAGTGGGTTTTTGATGAATATGTGCCTATTGCTATCGATAGGAGTTGAAGGATGTGGGAAAAATTCTCCACCATTTCATCCCTCTGTCGCGTGAGAGCTTGCTCAAGCAACATATTGATAGGATTGTCTACTCCATCATTTGATTTTTTTGTCATTGAGGGTTTCTTGGGTGTGTGAGAATGATTTTCCTCAAGAGAGACAAGCTCGAGACCCAACTTTATATACTCGGACCTTGTCAGGGACATGCACTGAAAAAAAATCAAGAGCAACTTGATTGATACCACTGATCCGGATTATTTTCGGCATGAAATGAGAGTGGAGATATAATAAAGAAATGCATAGAGATATCATGGATATTAAATAATATAATAGAAATATATCAGAGATGCAACAATAAAAACAGTGATACAGTAATACACGATTTCTATTAATGAAATAAATGTACAAAGACTGTAAAAATACAGAGTGAAAGACTCGCTAGAATGGTGGCATCTTATCTCTGAGAAGAGATGCGACGACTACTCGCATTCACAAGAAGATGATTACAATGAGGCTTTGAAGGCATTTTTAGAATAAGTAGGAATTCCAAAAACCCTATACATCTAAAAACATAATCCTAGGATATGAAGCACCAAAAGTCATGTGGGTCTCGTTTGGGTAAGTTAGTACATCAAATTCCTGGGGTCGTAACTTTTGCATACGATCTTTGTTTTAGGCATATGATAGCCCGTTGGAAAGGTATCATCGTAGATATTCATTATGGGGGATAAATCATGTCTTTTGATATCATTAGGAGTCTTGATCCCAAAAAAACTTCATTTAGTCCCTCAAAATGGCCCTAGAAGTTAAAAACTGCTAAAAATAGTAAATTGCCAAAATTGCCAGAAAATTGTTTTGAGCCAGTTGGAAAAGGTAGGTGGCCACTGATATCCACCTGGATAAATCCTCCCTCCTTATAAAGAAACGGTATTCATTGCGTTGAGTTCCCGGGTGAGAGGAAAAAGTGTTTGCTGAATCTGAATCTTGGTGAGATACTTCCCTTGTTGGAGACATCGCGTTGCTCGGTTTGTGGAAGGCTATCACAAGCATGTGGCTGGAAGGGTTGGACCTTTATAACCAGTCTAGATACATGATATTATTTTGTGCAGAAGGAATATTTACACTTTTCTACAATCTTTTCGACCTGCTTCTGTTGGATAGAAGGTGCTTGGGCCGAGACTGTAGTGGTTGCAGTATCCTTTTTCTCACCTTTTGAAATGATTGTGAAGAAGATGAATTTTGTAGTATGAGATACTACCTTGCGGAACTTTTTAGGTGGAATAGTTGTTAGAATCTCCTCTAGTATTTTGTATAAATGATCCCTCAAAGTAACAATGACACTACGGGGTTGAGAGTCATAAACAACATGGCATCTCCACATATATGGTTTTCCTAAGAGGACATCAAAGACATTGAGTGGGGAAACATCACATAATACCTCATCCTTGAAGGGTTGGATGTTGTATGATATTCAACATTGTTGGCTGACACAGATATAACCATATGAATAAATGTCTTGATGTCGAACATGGTAGAAACCACTTGATTATGGGTCTTTGAGGTATATTGTTAACAAGTGCGAGGTAAATCACCAATGATGACAATGATTCCCGAAGTACCTTTAGTACATTTCAATGAATGTGAATAAATGAGATGAGGCCGAACATTCATGGAATCATCTGATCAGAGGTCAATGGTGTAAACCTATTTTCGGAAGTGAAGAGGCTTTCCATTGAGGCATGCAGGTCCCAAGGTACTAACTCATTTCTAAGTTTAATTCTTGGATAATGTGTTGAAGTTGAAATTAAAATACTCATTGAAGGAGGTCCATGATGTATCCCCCATCATCGACACAAAATTAACACAAAAAAGTGATGTGAGATGGTGGATTAAATGAGTATGCACTGACATAGGAAATGGAAACCGGTAATATTATAGATGGATGGGTTTAAGTGAAACTTCCCTTGAAGATTGCGAGGCACGATGAATGACTTGGTGACATTGACTCGATGAGTACCAAGAAAATAATGTGACAATAACAAGATCACTCTTTGACTAGAATGAAAAATTATAAACACACATGGAATTGGTATGACTCAGAGATGAAAACATATTACCTTGACCCACTTCCTTCAATTCCCCCCCCCCCCACCAAGATTGGTGAGTACCTCTTTATTTTTTAATAAGTGTGAAACAAAGCAAGCTCACTCGAAAATCTTTTCATGTTTAGGGAGTCTGAAAGGAGATTAAAGGATACCTCAAAGAGTTCATTTTTCATAAAGTGTTTACGATTCTGAAAAAGAGATAAAAGTATACTTAGTAACATATTCTCATGTATTAACGAGAACGATAAAGAACAAAGACTGATCTTGATAACCTATTATCATGTATTTACGAGCACGAGAAGGAACAAATACTAAGATCATTCTAGAAAATAATACTAATTTATGATGGGAATGACCCCCAAATGAGGATCACTCCTAGCAATGTGTCTCTCTAGAAAAAAAATCCCCAAGCTTGCATGGTAGAATCTAGTGGATTTAATCCAACATGATGTCTATAGGTTGGAGACCTTCCCCCCATGCGTCATTTCCTCTGTTGACTCTTCTTCTTTCCTCATTTAGGTGTCTAGTTACTAATCAAAATATTTTCACTAGGCAGAGGAAAAGAAGGTTCAAGTATTTGATCTAGATTGAGACTCGATTCGAATGGAGGGTGTTCTATTTCATTTTTTAATGAGCTTCACAGAGACAATGAACTATGCTCATTAATACCAAGTACTACCAAAGGATCAAGTGATTCTAGGTATTGTCGCACTAGAGTCGAAATCATATTTAACGTGGCAACCTATGGGGTGTGAGGAGTAGGTAAATAAAAACCCCCATGAGTGAGGAATCGTTAAGGAGACCTACTCGTACACTCTAAAGACTAGATTTTCCTAGAAAAGGGACATTATTTGTTGCAGGATTGTCGATATCTGGAGTGCAATAGTTAAGTTTATTAACAGTGACAATTTTTCCTTGATGGGGAAATTGTAAAATACAAAACACCGAATATGCAACAGAAGTCGTCGCATAGAACCAACTATGACCAAGTAACAAATTTTAATCCAGGGGCATGTCAACCACTTCGATATCAACTAAAACAATTTTACCCTTCAATGTCACAATGAAAGATTCCAAGAGTCTGTGAGGTTGAAAACCATGTCCATCAAATGCTTTGAGAGTGGTCAGAGACTGATTACATTTAGGAGAACCAAGGAATCTCTAGCAAGGCAAAGACATGACACATGTGGAGGCTCCTTCATCCAAAATAGTGCGATGGATGTTCTTTATACCAACCAAAATTTGAATTTGGAATGTTAGGTGGTGTGAGAGCCTCTCTTTAAAATAGTCCATATTAAATGTAATTAGATTTGATTCCTTTAGATACATAGCCCCAATAGTGGAAAACAATGTTCTACATTGACATGGACAATTCTGTAGAATTTCTAGGGATGACATAGCACAAGGTGCTTGTGCCAAATCTTCAACAATATTGTATTATTTGGCAGCGTGGGCACTTATATTAAATGTATCTTTTCGAATTGTGCCTTTGGGAGGGCGCAACACTATGTCTTAAATTTTCTTCTCAATACGAAGAGGAGTAGAAGAAGGAGGAGTGGATGTGGAGGGATGATCGATAGTCTTCACATTAGCTGGATTACATGGAGTAGTTCCATATGTATTTTCTCGAGCCGTTACATTAAATGCCTTAAACATATATACATCAAAGGTTCTTGAGGAAGCATCCCCATGGTGAGAATGACCTTTGTTTCCCCCTTGTGAAGGGATAGGATTTGGTGTAACCAGATAATGTTTTTGAACTGGGAAAGAGTTATTTAACACTGCAGGTTCGGATGTACCCTTTAGAAATTTAGTGACTTCCTCACGATGAGGGAAATCTTTCATGTAGTGGTCTTCCTCACAAATCATGCAAGGAAACTTAGCTTTCCTATTCGGTTGAGTATCAACAACCTTTGTACCATCCTATTGGTCAGAACATTTCTTGGATTTACCCTTGTTTTTATTCTTAGCTCCTAGTTTCTAAGCTGAAGTGGATTGGACTTCATTCACCTCAAATGTTTGAGCATGAGCAGGAGTATTTTTGGTGTCTGAAACAAAACTTGGTTCTAGAGAAGGTCTTGTTGGATCATTCGACAGGGGAGTAGCATGAGGGATATGATCGTAAAGTGTGTCGTATTGGGAATTTACCAAGTCCAAATATTCAACAGGGTTGATAGCCTCTTCCATATTAAAAACAACTCCCATAGAAACATCAAGGGTGATGGGTGGAAAGAGAGATTTTGTAAACTAATCTGTGAGGAGTTGGTATGGAATTGGAGCTTTAATCAATCATATCCACCACCTCCACTCATGAATATGATTAGATATGTGGGTGGAAGAGGTTTGGTGGAGTGAGGTAAAAATATCTATATCGGTCTCATATCATATAAGTAACTGAAAATGAATGACAAAATCCATGTAAATATAATTAAAGTTGACAAAGAAGTTATGCGACAACTCAATATACCATTTGGTTGTTGCGCCTATAAGTGTTATATGAAAAATCCTTAGATGGATGGATTCATCCATCAAATAGTTGGAAGAAAATCATAAATGGAAATTCATAACATGATTGTTAGGATCTTTCCTATGTTTTCCATCAAATTTTAGGATGTCGGAAGGTAATTTGGCAGGGATGGCAGGCCAAAATGGGGCATGTAGAATGGGATCATTTTTCAAGCATGCCATATCTCACATATCTAATGTAGCCAAAAATGGAAGTTGTCGGTTAGCATGTGGATACTAGTGGTAACCATGTGGCATGGGAACACTAGTAGGACCGTATCCAGGTTTCAACGAGATGGAAAAATAGACGGTCCTCCCATGTATAGTGGTTTCCCGGGTTGTCCACCCATGTAAGGTGGTTGTCTGATTGTCCACCCATGTAATGTGGTTGTCCTAATGGTCCACCATGTACTGTGATTGAACAAATGGACCTCCTACATACTGAGATTTACCTGATGGTCTCCCCATGTGTTGATGTTGTCCTGATGGACATATCATATACTTTTTTTGAAGGGATTTTTGCACTGGAATCATGGGGCTTATGGATTGATAGGGTAAATTTCCTTGCTGACAAATTCCCACCAGATTGGTTTGACCCCACAAAGAATTAGAAAATCATGTATATGGTTTTACAAGATACAAGGAAGTGGTAGTAGGGATAGAAGGACTTGTAGGAGTGAATTTCCCCCCTTATTGTTGATGTTGCAACCACATAGCTTTCCACATAACAAAAAGTTTCCCTCCAGCTGAAGGTTTCCCTCCAATTAATGGTTGGCCTCCCATTGAAGATTGACATCCAATGTAGGGTGTAATCATATGCAAAGTGTGAGATGGAGATTGAGTATCTTATGTAACCATGGTTGTGTGAATGATTTTACTGTCGACCATCTAACCGATGGTACGCCCAAGTAAATCACTTGGTGTGTGCATGTGTGGAAACAGTGAAGTATGAATATTAACTGACCCATGTGCGAAGGGAGATGTATTCGCAAGTGGTTGTGTCGAGGATTCCTTGGTCACTAATGTTTCCAATAAATAAGCACCAACAATATAAAATAAATGAGTTGTGGATAAATATTAATTCCTAAGTCTTTTAGGAAAAATAAAAATCGGTGTGTTCATGCCAAAAGACTGTGTAGTGGTTGAACCAAGCAACAAAATGTAAGAAGAATAAGCATGAATAAATCTCATGGATGGTGGTTCAATGAGTGATAGGCCAAGTGGATTAGTAAAAAGAGGATTTGTGTAATATGCAAGGATTTCTATGAAGGTTGTGACTGGTTCTTCCACATTTTTTCCACTTCCATAGGTTATGCTCCTGATTTCAGAAGTTTGATCTTCGATCATTCCCTCGTAAGAAACATTGGATTGAGGTTCCTAAAATTTAGGATCCATACCTTGTATACTGTGAGATCTTTGATCCTATTTCAAACTATGAAAGTCAAAGAAACACACTCTTAAGAAAACTAAAACCAATCAACCAAGCAACAATAGGTTCAAGGATCTTTTGAAGACGGGATCTCAAACCACCAACAAAGAAATGAGAAGCAATTACCCTGACCTTGACATAAAATCCCTTCTCAATGTAAGTAACCCTCGCTTTTGTGGGAGAACCCTCCAAGGGTAATGAAAGTGTGATACAATGTCTTCTTCGGGTACTGTGGGAATCCCCCCCCCAGTCAGCTCTATAGATAACTAGGAAAGGAAACTAAGGTTACCAACTTGTAGTCACCCTCCGGGAGGATACAGTCGATAGTTGAGACCAAACGTATGGGTAGGATATCAAAGTCCAAATGTTTTTTATAGGAATGAATATAGGTGGATCGATAAAAATCATGAGGACCTCAAACAGATCCAAAATTCATGGATCACTGAGACCAAATGAAACCAGTGACACTTCAAGAAAACCCCCCATTATAATATCTATACACTATGATTGGTCAAGATTTGGAGGGGTAATATCAACTTCTTTTCTGCACAAGACCTCGTGTTTAGTCCCTATGTTAGAGGGGGTTCCTAGATATGTTTATAAGAAAGTTGGATTTGTTCTCTCTTTAGTGTTCTATAGTATGTTTAGTATTTTTGGACAATTTACTCACTTCTCCTAGTCCAATGACCCTAATCCTATGCTATTATTGGTGTGTTGAAACCAAAAAAATGTTCTAATTGATTTTGTTAGTGCATGGTTGATTTTAATAGATTTTAACTCTATAGGTTCACAGAGATTAAATTGACGATGTGAGAGACTCTACTCCAATAGAATGAAAAATAATGATATGCAATTCGTTCTTTTCAATGAAATTTATATACGTGAAGGAGAAGAGTTTTATTCTTATTAACAAAAGAAAGTACTCAAAACTATGCAAGTTTCAATTTCTGGGAGAAAGACAATGCAAAACTACCAAACAAATGTTTCTAAAATCCAAAATGTGCATGAAAAACTAGCTCTTTTCCAAATGTATACCAAAACAAATTTCCTAAAGAATACAAAAAAATTCTTTGTTTGATTTATGTATGCAATGATATATGCAAACTTTTCTATTTCTTAACTTTCAAGTGAAATGAAAGAGATACGTGCTTGATACAAAGAAAATAGAGGAAAAAATTAAATCAAACAAAGAAAACTCAAAAAATCATCAGAACTGAAAGAAAACAAGTGTGATATAACTTGTTCAATCAAGGAATCGAATATGTAAAAGAGAGAGAGAAGACAAACACTTATGATTAAAAGCTTTCAAACTCTATTTTGATTAAAAATCCTAAACAATCAAGCAATCTAAAAGCTTTGCGAGACAAAGATCAGAGAACTGAACGATAGGACGACACAAGGGATCTAGTTAAACCAAGGGGGCCATACAATTTCACAAGTAGGATAAGTGTACAAAGTCAAATAAGGAAATTAAAAGAGTAATAAATTTCAATACTTCAATCAAACAAATTCAAAGACATATCATGAGACTCTCAGCTAAAATCCTCTTAAAAGTAGTTTGAGAAGAACCATGAAGAAACTGTAGGGACCTGAATTAATTAAGCCTACAAATTTTCATACAATTAAACATAGAATTTCTTTCAACGCATAAATAATTAATTAATCATCATATAATCATTTAATATTCATCAAAAATTAAATTTATCCACATCATGAAAATAAATTACATAATCATCCACATAACCCAACAAATTCATAAATAAAAATACCTCTGCCTGATGCTAAATTCCCGCTTATCTGGTTGTCCTCCGTGCTACTCTGTCCAATATATGCCTGATTCTCTCACCAAACCCTGCCCAAAACTGACTAACCACCTAGCCAGATAGGAGCAGCCTATCCATCTCCCTAGCTCCAGAATTCCGTGAGGATTCCTGGCCCCTGAGCCCAAAACTCCTAGCAACCTAGTGCACCCTACAACAATTCACCCAAACTCCAAACTAGGAAATAGAGTCCTCCCCTCAAAAGAATGCTTCATCCCCAAATTGTCATAATCCTCTCCCGTAAGCCTCTGCCCACTCATATATCCCCCTCATTCACCGACTCCCTACCCTCCTTTAATGCCACGCACCTTATTCCTCCATTCATTACCTTATCCTACCATTTATTTCTTTATCCTACCATTTATTTCTTTATCCCTCCACTCAATGCTTCTCCCCCCCCCCTCCCCTACATACGTAAAGTTTCATAATGATTAAATTAAAGTTATTAAGCCCTTTAATTCTTTACCCAAATCATTGAATGTGTTAAGTAATCAATTAATTAATTAATCGACATTTATTAAACAATAAATAAATAAATAAATAATATTATTAATAGTTAATCATTACTTAAATAATACACATTAAGAAAATTAATTATTTAATTAACTATACTTAATTAACTCTATGTAACTATTTAAGTGGGGTTGTTACATACACCCACCCTTCAGGAAACTTTGTCTTGAAGTTAAAGTATTCTATGATACAAGGGAAAATAAATATGGTCCACACATTCATAACAAATAACCATCATTATTAGTAAGTAAGCCAAGAAACTCATTCATACTAGTGTACATGTGGAAGAAATGCATGTGTAGCTAGTACATACAAGTCT
>JZKD02S1734134.1:5196-28536 GCA_000966675.3 Picea glauca | reverse complement strand
GTTTAATTAATTAACCACTAGTCATTTAATCCATTAATCAATATTTAATTAATATTATTAATGCTTGTAATAAAGTTAAAATTTGAAATTAATTTTTTCTTAAAAAAATGGAATTAATCATTCTAAAATTTAAAATACAATTAAAACAAGTAATTTATAACACATTTTAATAATTCAACGTAATTTAAAACAAAATAGAATAAATAACATAAAAACTAAAATAAATAAAAAATAATAACAAAAAAAAATAATTAAAAAAAATATCTAAGGTCGGGCAGTGGGTCCTCGCATGAGGCCCACGTGCCCCCTCCCCCTGGCGCTCATCCCTTAACCCCAATCTCCTCCTTTTTATCTCTTCAAACCCTACCCTTCTCCTCTTTACATTTCAATTTTTTTTTAAGCATTCAGAGTGAAGGATGAGACTGGCGGCCATGGCCATCTCCCTGCTAGGTCGACCTTGGTATCCTCAAGTTCCAAGAATGGAGTGTGCATCAAGCATAGTGGTGTGTTCCCTCTATTCCNAAAAAAAAAAATTAAAAAAAATATCTAAGGTCGGGCAGTGGGTCCTCGCATGAGGCCCACGTGCCCCCTCCCCCTGGCGCTCATCCCTTAACCCCAATCTCCTCCTTTTTATCTCTTCAAATTCTACCCTTCTCCTCTTTACATTTCAATTTTTTTTTAAGCATTCAGAGTGAAGGATGAGACTGGCGGCCATGGCCATCTCCCTGCTAGGTCGACCTTGGTATCCTCAAGTTCCAGGAATGGAGTGCGCATCAAGCATAGTGTTGCGTTCCCTCTATTCCTCGGTGGCTTGGCATTTGGCTTGGGCATTGGCTTGGTATGTTGGGAGGAGCTAGGCCTGCGGGGTACATCGTAGATAATTTACAAGATAATGCACCCATTTTTAGGCTTTCTTGTAATTAGTGTCTACTTCTCAGTTTTAATCGATTAGTGTCTGCAAGAAATTAGTGTCTGAGAATGGTTTTTTTTTTTTTTTTTTCTAGTAAAATACGATATACCTTCTTGACCTTTTGTGTGTTTCTTCCTAATTTCTTAGCGTTACAGGAATGGTCCGGAATAGAAAAAGCATTGGAGATTTCATATTCTGGGCGCAACCATGTTTGTTTGTATGTATATTGTGTGTCTCTTTGGTCCGCACGCAGCTTAGTCGGCCTGCATTCTGAGATTTAATGTAGCTTTTGTTTTTCTTTTTCTTTTGTTTTTCTTTTTTGTATGTATATTCTGTGTCTCTTTGGTCTGGGTGCAGCTCATTCGACATGCATTCTGAGATTTAATGTAGCTTTTGTTTTTGTTTTTTTTGTTTTAACTCGGCTGTAGCATGCAGCTATATGAGTGGGAGGTGATGAGGTGAAGTGAGACACCGCTAGGCACTTGCGCTTGTATGTGTGTTGACTTGGCTCGTGGCTTGGCCTGTGGGCTGACTTGTGGCTTGTCTAGCGAGCTTGGTGCTTGTTTTCGAGGTTTTGAAAGTTACAATGGTTTACCTAAAGATTTCAATTGATCTGTAACCTCAAAACCTCATTACTGCCAGATATAAGGCCCACGAGCGTTTTCGACGCAGATTGTTACCCCAGTAGATCTAAATTTCGTTCAATTTCATCCAGATTTGGCCCCTTTTAAGCGTTACATCTTAATTGATTACCACAATTTATGGCACAATCTGAGGTAGAGAACATTGTTACCAACAACACACAACCAGTGCCTACCACAAACGCTTTAATATCATAACCCTAGAAGAACATTCTCTCTTGTATATGGAATGGAATTTATTTTTTTTAGGAGTGGCAATGAATATTTTTGAGAAGAGATTACAACCCCTTTCCAAAGAAGAAGCCTTTGTTCATGCTAGGTCAAAGAGGCGATCTAAAAATTGGTGCAAACTTGCTTGAGCTCTTATAATTTACCCTGTCATCTGTGAGGTTGGTGCTTGTGCCCTAGCTTGTCGCCTAGCACTTAATCGTTGATGCTTTTGCATTGTGGTGTAGCTGGCTTTGACTTGTGTTGTGTTGTGTGGCTTGGCACTTGTGCGTTGGCTTTGTGTTGTGTATTGGCACTAGCTCATGGGCACTGGCTTGTGTGTTACATGTTGCATGCTAATCCCTAACAAGCGTTGTGTGGCAGGTTGCATGGAGCTAGAGCATTGGATTTTGTGCACAAAGACTTGGAGGATTTTCCCCTTATCACGTCATGTGTGTTTGCTATTTGTGATTTGGCTCCTTGATGATATTTGTTTGGTGGAGCTTGGACTTAGTAGTGCTGAAATAATGGACTTGGAGATTGGATTTGTTGACAACCCAATAATTTTTTTCTTTCTTTTATAATTTGTTATTTAGACAGATTTATGTCATCAAACCCTCACCCTCTTAGTTATATGTCTTGGTTGCAGGAATGAACTCTTACAAATAAACAAATGGATTGAACAGGTTAACATATAGTTGGCTCAGGTGGGAAGGATATCTTTCCTGCAACACTGTCTCTTCTTCACAATTTAATTAAGTTGTTCTATTAGGGTTTTTGAGACACTCTTTTCATTCTCTAGGGTTTTAGGTGTCATTTTTTTTTTTTGCATTATTTACGGCCTTTAAGGGCTCTAAATTAAGGGTTTCCAGGGTTGTAATTAAAGGGTTTTAGGTTGCAGGTTTTCAGGGTTGTTTACAGGACACATACCATAGCTTTCAGTCAAGAGGATGGGTGGGTAGGTAGGCCCATGGCCCCAGATTTTAAACTAGTGCTTTGATACCATGTGTAGGGACCTGAATTAATTAAGCCTAAAAAAATTCATACAATTAAACATAGAATTTTTTTCAACGCATAAATAATTCATTAATCTTCATATAAGCATTTAATATTCAACAAAAATTAAATTTATCCACAGCATGAAAATAAATTACATAATCATCCACATAGCCCAACAAATTCATAAATAAAAATACCTCTGCCTGATGCTAAATTCTCGCTTATATGGTTGTCCTCCCTGTTGCTCTGTCCAATCTCTACCTGATTCTATGACCAAACCCTGCCCAAAACCAACTAACCACCCAACCAGCTAGGAGAAGCCTATCCGGCTCCCTAGCTCCAGGATTTCGTGAGGATTCCTGGCCCCTGAGCCCAAAACTCCCAGCAACCTGGTGCCCCCTGCAACAGTTCACCCAAACTCCAAACCAAAAAATATCCAAACCAGTAAATACAGTCCTCCCCTCAAAATAATGCTTCCTCCCCAAATTGTCATAATCCTCTCCCGTAAGCCTCTACCCAATCATATATCCCCCTCATTCACCAACTCCCTACCCTCCTTTAATGCCACCCACCTTATCCCTCCATTCATTACCTTATCCTACCATTTATTTCCTTATCCCTCCACTCAATGCTTCTTCCCCCCCCGACATACGTAAAGTTTCATAATGATTAAATTAAAGTTATTAAGCCCTTTAATTCTTTACCCAAATCATTGAATGTGTTAAGTAATCAATTAATTAATTAATTGACATTTATTAAAAAAAAATAAAATGAAAAAATAAATAAATAATATTATTAATAGTTAATCATTACTTAACTAATACACATTAAGACAATTAATTATTTAATTAACTATACTTAATAAACCCTATGTAACTATTTAACTGGGGTTGTTATAGAAACTCTTAAATCCAACTAAAAGGTGAAATTGGCGTCCTTGTTACCAAAGTAACAACGCACTATGGAGCTCCCTAGGAGGCTTAGAGGGAGCTCTGGTTAGGCCAGTGGCACCTTGGTATGAATTTCAAGGGAGTGTTGGTCCTGAAATAGCTTGAAAATGGCTTCCAAAAACTCAAACTAAAGAGACACTCAGTGAATGACTATGTAAACTCTTTTGTTGGCCCTCGACCAAGTTTTGGGAAAACTTCGGTCAGCTTTGACCCACTTTTTGGAATTCGACACATTGGTCAAGGAAGGAGTGCCCAGGCGAAGCTAAGATCGTGGATCTCATTGATTTTGAGGGTTAAGTGGACTCAGTAAAGGGTCCTCTGGGGTTTTTGTAACGGGTTTATGGGATATCAACCCATGGGGTTTTCCCATGTTTAGACCTTATTATAAGGGTTTGTAAGATATAAATATAGAAGACTCTATTGTAAAATCAGGTAGCTAGTTAGCAAAGTGAATGTAGTTCTGTGTGAACAAAGCTTATTTATGCAAAGGGGTGTCTGTGTGTCAAGGCTTTGTGCTTGATAGAGAGTTATATTTTTTCTTTGACCTAGTTTTGGAAGGAGGATCTAGTGCTCAGTGTGAAGATATCATGTTTGGTGTGAAGATTAACTCTGTGGCTTAGTGCATAGGAGCGAATGAATGTAATATGTGGTGAATAATAAAGAGGCAAAGAAGTTGGTGGACGTAGCCCCATTCTGGTGTGAACCACATATATCTTATGTCTTATGGTTTTCTTTGTGTTATGTTATTTTTGTCATAGATCTTCTTAGTTCTTTGATTATGATGTATAATAGATAAATATGTTAATGCTTAGTGATTTAGTTATGTTAAGGGTAAATGGATGCTAGATCTAATATATAATGCTAAGTGCTAAGTGCTCAAGATATATTATTATTGGTTGTTACAATGCCAGTCTATCTTTGCTTATGCTCTGCGATGTTAATATTGTTAGGAAGATAATGCATGCCACCTTCTAATCATTAAAAGAATACTTTGTGAATTGTTATTATCACATATCTGTGTCCCATCCTGGTTACAGACACATGTGTCCTGTAACCCCCACTACTTCTACCTTGGGTGAGACTTCACCTGCTTCACAGGTGTTGCTGAAAGGGCCGGTATTCGGGGTTTTTTTGGTATGTTGTTAAGCATTGAACCCTAGGTCTAACCCTATGCCAACAAATGGTTCCCTTGCCAAGACCTGAAACTGTGATTGCTAGGAACTGAAGTAAAGAAAAAGAGAAGCTCTGTGCATAGATTTTCTGCTGAAGTGCACAATTCTCTACTTGAATTGTGAAGCTTTGTGCCTAGAAAGTAAGTTGATCTGAAGAAAAGAGGTAAGATCCTAAAAGAGGTAAAGCTTTGTGCTTTGGAAAGAGAAATATAAGTGAATTGTTTTTTTTCAAAAGAATGAACCTAAGTATGTTTAATAGATTATGTCCTAGTATGAAGGCTAGGGTGCAGTTGAAAGAAAGAGTTTATTTGAGTAAATTTAGTGAAAATGAAGAAATATATGTTATTCCTATGCATAGAAATGTTTTTTAGACTAATAAGTGGGTGTAGGAACCTAGAAAGAATTTTTTCATATCGCAGGTCGAGCACTATGATCCAGAGGAAGTGCACAGTACATAAGAGGTTGGGGAGCATTTAAAAGAAAAAGAGGATTGACATTGTGTTATAATTGCATAAGGATGGGACATATTTCTAAGGAATGTCCCGAGGTAGTCCCTATTTGTATTTTTTTGTAAGGTTATTGGTCATGAGGTTTAGGATTGTCCAAGGATTATTGCTAAATTCGAAGGAATGAACATGAGACAAGAAAACAAGGGAATATTATAAAGTCATAAAGAGAAAAGGTCAGAGGAAGTTTAGATTACATTATTATAGTTGAAAGAAATGATGGATATTCATAAAAATGTCAATTTTCCAGAAAACTTGAAAACAAAACAGTGCATAAGTGCAAGAATAGAAGACTTCAACATAGACTGTGTGTTGTCCCTCGACCAAGTTTTGAGGAAATCTTGGTTAGGTATGACCACATTTTGGACTTTGACACCGTGATCGAGAAAGGAGCACCTAGGCAGAGCTGAGATCCCGGATATCACTTGTTTTGTGGGCTTTGTGGACCTAGCAAAGGGGTTCCTAGGGTTTTTGTAAAGGGTTATGGGATGTCATCCCATGGGTTCTCCCATGTTTAGACATTGTTGTAAAAGTATAAATAAGAATAATATTGTAAGGATGAGTAGTAGTAGAAGCGAATTCTAAGTGGCTTGCATGGCTAATTGCAAGTATTTTTGGGTTTCTTAGTGCAACAAAATGTGTATGTAAGGGTGCATGCTTGATAAAGAAGTGGGCTTTGTGTAGCGACCTAGTTTTGGGAAGGAGGATCTAGCACTCAGTGTGTAGATCTCATGTCCTCTGCGAAGCTTAGCTCTGTGTCTTAGTGCATGAGAGAAGATGAGTGTAAGAGATTCAGAAGAATAATAAAGAAGACGAAGGAATTGGTGGATGTAGCCCCACACTAGGGTGGGGTAAACCACATATATCTTGTGTCTCTGGTGTGCTTTATGCTACGTGTGTTTTTCATTTATCTACTTAGTGATTTGTTATTATGTATGATGAATAGATCTGACAGTGCTTACTTTTTCTTTATGAATGAATTCTAGATATAAATCATTGTTATGTGCTAAGTGGTTGAAGTACTTAAGATTTATGGTTACTGCGTCGATCTACCTTAGGGTTTGTTCCACAATGTTAATGAAGCTAATGAGTTAATGATGATTATCTTGTAAGTGTTAATAGAATACTCTGTGAAGTGTTGTAATCACAGATCTGTGTCCCAGCTTGGCTACAGACATCTAAGTCCTATAACCCCCCCTACCTCTATCTCTGGTGAAACTTCACCTACTTCACAGGTGTTGCCAAAAGGGTCGATAGTTAGGGTTTTGTTGGTGCATTGTTGAAGTGTTGAACCCTGGGTCTTCCCCTGTGCCAACAAATGGTTCTATTGCCGTGACTGAAACTATGATTGTTGGGAATTGAAGTAAAGGAAATAGAATCTTTGTGCATAGATCTTTTGTTGTGGTGCACAATATTCTACTTGACTTGCGAAGCTATGTGCTAAGAAAGAAACTCGATGTAAAGAAACGAGGTAAGATCTTGAAAGAGGTAAATCTTTTTGCTTTGATAAGAGTAATATAAGAGAACGTTTTTGTTTTGAAAAGCATGAATTAAGGTATGTTTAATAGATTTTTTCCTAGTCTAAAAGCCAGGGCACTATTGGAAGAAAGATTTGATCTAAATAAATTTGAAAGAAATAAAGAAATATATGTTATTCCTATGCGTAGAAAGAATTTTTGGACTAATAACTGGATGCATGAAACTAGAAAGAAATTTTTCATATTGTAAGTCCAACACTGTGGTCCTAGTGCACAGTACAGGAGAAGTTGGGGAACTTACAAGAGAAAGAGAGGATTGACACTATGTTATAATTGCAGAAGACGGGGACATCTTGCTAAGGAATTCCCTGGTACAGGCCCTGTTTGTCTTTGTTGTAAAATTGTTGGTCATGAAGTTGAGGATTGTCCAAAGATGATTTCTAAAGTAAAAAAAATGAACATGAGACAAGAAAACTATGAAGGAAGTCAAGAGAATAAGAGCATGTTAGAGAATCGTCAAGAAAAAGAATCAGAGAAAGCTCAGACTATGTTGTCACAGTTGAAATAAACAATGAATGATCACAAGGATGTTAGTTTACCTTGAGATTTTAAAGGTAAAACAACACATAAATGCAAGAATAGGAGACTTCGACATAGATTGTGTCTTGGATTAGGAAACAAAAGTGAATATTATGACATAACACACTTGGGAAATTTTGGGAAATCCTACTATGGTACCTTCATTAGGAAGGATAGTCTTGTTTAAAGGAAAGATGATAACCTTATGTGGAAGAGTTACTAATGTACTTGTTATCATCCATGAAACATCGAATGAAGAGGAATTTGAAGTTATTAAGTTTGTCGAGAACAAAACCCCATCCCCACTTTTGTTAGGAAAGACTTGGATCGATGAGGATCAGATCAGAAGGAAAGAAGAGAAAGAAGATACAGAAAAGAAAAGCAAGAACTAAGAGATTTCATAGCTAGAAAAATAGACCGACTAATAGAAGAACGAGAAGATAAGTCGAAGCAAGAAAAGACAAGAGAATTAGTTGTCAAGGTTGAAATAAAAAAAGAAGGTTTGAAGGAACTATCCATGCAAGAAAGAAGAATACCCACCCTGAACTTAATAAGAGAAGAGGTATTAACTTTGAACCCTTTGAGAGCACATCAGCACTGCGAAGTCACTACGCCATGAGAAGATAAGAATAGGAATTGAAAGAGAATTCCATAAACAGTTAGAGAGACTTATATCACATGAAAGAAGGAAAGGAAGCTCGTTAAGAATAAATCCAAGTTGGAAAATATATAGGAAGTTACAGAGAAAAAATGGAAGACTTTGCATGAGGCAGGTTTGTAGGATTTGGACCTCGTCAGAACAACAAAACCGCGTAGAATGGGACTTTGCCCCAACGAATCTATATAACCATTGGAGGTTCCTCGACCGTTAAAATGATGCTCCAAAACAATTAGGAAACACATTTATGGAAGAATAAACCGCATTTGGGATGTTGAGACTGTGCCATAATAGATAGATTCGCATTAATGGAAGCATTCCTACTCGTTGGAGGAATCTATTACCCAACCCATTATTCATTGTGCCAGGACCACATTTTTCTCCACATGATTATCTGAGATAAGAAGAGAAGTGATTATGTGTCGAGTTGTGTTCTTAGACGTTGTTGTCCATTTGTCTACCCCATTTTTTAACAGTGAGAATGTCGGTCGAGTGCATTGAGTTAGAGAAGTTCGTCGAGGAGGTTCTTAAGAGTTTTATGGATGATAAAGCTATGTCTGAAGGAGTACATGCATCATCAACCAGGGGACTGCAGGCTTCCCCTTCAACTGGATGAATTTCTGGTCGTACTAACACGGCGACCGAGAAGTGAAGTAAGCATCACAGAGATATGGTGAATATGAAGAAGATCTCTTCAATCTTACCAGATTATATCCCTCCCTTGGATGGCATGGTTAACTACAACAACATCCCATGGGACTTCGAGTACACATTGATCACTACGTACATTCTGAAGGGAATACACATAGTGGGAAGTCAGTTGGGATAGATCCCACTACTGAAGAACAATGATTTCAAACTTGGAGACAGAAATAACTATGCATCACTTACACCTCACAGATATTTGACGAATACCACTGGGAAGAAGTCTCACCTAGTCTTCCAGACATGGATTAAGGAGTTGGCACAGTCCACGCTAATTCATGTCATGAATATTCCCCATTTTGGCTAACACCAGGAGGTTAATTCTTGCATTAAAATCCTCTTGTCATGCTACCATGGAAGATACTTGTGGCTCGACCGATAGATTATTGTAGATATGACATTGATCCACTAGATTATGGGATTGAGAATGCAGAGACCCGACCCTCAACATTTTTACCCAGGGAAGACCTCAGATCACTCCCTGGGACAACACATTAAGGAGGCTTATGGTGAAGTCGAGAATGAAAAGTGAGGCTACAAGGTAGCCTCTATCCAGGATGGCATAGTGTGCCTCACTTTCCAGCTCATAAGAAAGAATCGCCCCACGTAGGTCATTGGGTTCGTAGTGGACCTCGTAGGAAAATGCATGGAGGGGATGCAAATGAATTGGGTGATTTACCTCATCAATGAGATCAAGAAATACTATCGCTAAGGTCATGATCAGGGATATGAGTTCCACTTTAGCTGGCTACTCGTATCGATTGCATTTGTCGCTTGGAAAATGTCGGAGGGAGCCACCTTCCCGGAGATCGAACCATCAGAGTCGTTGGCTGCCAGGTTCTCAATCTTGTGGTACACCAACAACATGTCAAATAAATGGTAGTTGAACGTTATGTTCCATGTGTACTATCAACAACTGAAGGTTTCCATTGAGTCGTTCCTGTGCATGACCCCACATACCTTGAACCAATATAGACCGATAGCCAAGTTTGACGCAGATCCACATTTTATATATATAATTTCACGCAGAGATGAGACCAAGGAGGAGATACAATATTATTACAAGTTGAACGATGAAGACATGGAGCATATCATGAAGGAATGGCCAGAGGAGTTTCAGACACCTGTTGTTAATGTCGAACTCTCCGATGTTGACATTATAGGAAGCCCCTTGGTCACCTGGTTCAAGCATGCAGGATAGTCCAGTGTGAAGAAGAAGAAGAAACATGATGAATTTCATAATATATAGACTGATGAGGAGGATAGTGCCTCAGAATAAAGAGGATTTGGCTCACCCACAGGAGGAGGAGCAGGAGAAGACCAAGTATATGGAAAAGGAGAAGGGGAAGAAGGAGAAAACCAAGGAGAAGGAAAATCTACACCATCAAAAGATCCCCTTACTGAAATAGAAACACTGCAAAAGAGGAAGGTTTCTCTATAGAAACCTTCGACAAGAAGAAATAACCGCACCAGTAAGCCCTAGCTAGAGGCCACAATCACAGAGGATGATATTGGTCTAGTCCGCAGAGTGATGCAGGATGCATCTGAAGATATCTTCTAGAGATATGGATCATAGTAGGAGGAGTTGTATGGAAGGGTAGAGGAAGAGTTGAAGGAGATACAATGAACTATTCCTCATCAGAGATTACAAAATTGGGGGATGAGCCTACCCAATTGAGAAGATTAACATATGAAAGAGAGGATCGACTTCAGAAAGTTCAAGAAGAAAATGAAAAGGCTATATAATCCCTAAATAAAGAGAAGGAGGAAGTCTTAGAGAAACTACGAGTTGCACAGTAATGTGTAACCACTTATGAAAATGAGAAAGATGAGTTTCGGGTGATGCTCGAGGAAGCCAAAGCAAAGATACAGAGAGAAAAGGACCATCTGCTTACAAAGAAGACTGCAATCAAAGAAGTAGTGAACAAAGCACTTCACTCTGTTCTAGGCTTGGCATAGGAGGAACATGAGGCAGTCAAGGGTCAAGTGATGAAGCTCGTTGAGGCCATCCAACGACTTCAAGAAAGGGTAACGAAGTTGGAGATCCAAGCAATACCAAGAACTCTACAGGAAGTGCACGATCAGAGGGAGGAAGCTGCTAAGAGAGAAGTCAAAAGGATCAGAGCCCTCACATCAGAATGAAAACAACTGAGTGACAGAAGCATGCATACCTATGAATTCCTCACAGAATATCCAGAGCTTAGGAAGTTAGAAGCGCAACTACAGGAGGCGTAGCAGTAGACACTATCAGTATAGGCACATATGAAGTTACTCATTGCAATCGAGAGAATGAAGATATCACAAGAACAACGCACAATACAAAAAAAAATTACTTCCATCCAAGTCAGAGTAATGGAAGTCCCATAGAAGCTACAACCTGTGAAGGATGAGGCCTACAAGGTATTTCAATAAATTGAAGGACAAGGCTCGCAACTTGACCAAGTGGTTGCAGCAGTGGAACAACGCCTATAAGGGTCTATTATAGATCAGATGATTGAAGAGCTCATTGAGCAGGAGGCTTAGGTGAAGCAGCAAGTTGAGACCACTCGATTGAATATCAAGCCCTTCGAAGCAGTCTTTCCCAGACTTGAATGACTCGGGACGAGTCACAGGTGAGTGTTGGGGGCCTATTGGCCCTCGACCAAGTTTTGAGGAAATATTGGTCGAGTATGACCAAATTTTGGACTTCGATGCATTGATTGAGGAAGGAGTGCCTAGGCGGAGATGAGATCATGAATATCGCTTGTTTTGTGGGCTTTGTGGACCTAGCAAAGGGGTTCCTAGGGTTTTTGTAAAGGGTTGTGGGATGTCGGCCCATGGGATCTCTCATGTTTAGGCCTTATTGTAAAATTATAATTAAGAATAAAATTATAAGAATGAGTAGTATAGAATAGAAGTCTAAGTGTCTTGCAAGGCTAATTTAAAGTACTTTTGGGTTGCTTAGTGCAAAAAAATGTGTATGTAAGGTTGTGTGCTTGATAGAGAAGTGGGATTTGTTCAATGAGCTAGTTTTGGGAAGGACGATTTGGCATTCAGTGCACATATCTCCTACCCTCTTTGAATCTTAGCCATGTGTATTAGTGCACAGGAGAATATGAATGTAAAATATTTAGGAGAATAATAAATAAGATGAAGCAGTTGGTGGACATAGCCCCACACTAGGGTGAACCACATATATCTTGTGTCTCTGATGTGCTTTGTGCTATGTGTGTTTGTCATTTATCTACTTAGTTATTTGTTATTATGTATGATGAATAGATCTCATAATGCTCAGTTCTTATTTGTGCTTTATGAATGAATACTAGATCTAACTCATTTCTATGTGCTAATTGGTTGAAGTACTTAAGATTTATTGTTACTGCACTGATTTACCTTAGGGTTTGTTTTGAGATGTTAATGAATCTAATGAGTTAATGATGATTATCTTGTAAGTGTTAATAGAATACTCTGTGAAGTGTTGTAATCACAGATCTATGTCCCAGCATGGTTACATACATTTGAATCCTGTAACCCCCCTGCCTCTACCTCGGGTGAGACATCGCATGCTTCGCAGGTGTTGCCGAAAGGGATGGTAGTTAGATTTTTTTGGTCTGCTATTGAAGCGTTGAACCCTGGTTCTTCCCCTGTGACAACACTATGTCTTGGATGAAGAAACACAAGTGAATATTATGATAGAAGAAACTTGGAAAATTTTGGAAAATCCTACTGTGGTACCTTTGTTGGGAAGGATAGGCTTGTTTAAGGGTAAGATGATAACCCTATGTGGGAGAGTTACTAATGTACCTATTATTGTTCAGGGAACATTGAATGAAGAATAATTTGAAGTCATTAAGTTTGTTGGGGACAGTGCCCCTTTCCCACTATTGTTAGGTAAGACTTGGATTGAGAAGGATCAGATTAGAAGGAAAGCAGAGGAAGAAGCTACAGAAAATAAAAAGAAATACTTAAGGGATTTCATAGCTAGGAAAATAGACTGACTGATAGAAGAACAAGAGGATAAGTCGAAGAAACAAAGCAGAGTAACAATGCAGAGAATTAGCTACCAAGGTTGGAAGAATGAAAGAAGGCTTGAAGGACCTATCTATTCAAGAAAGAATTATGTCCACTCAGGAAGTGTTAAGAAAAGGATTATTAAATTCAGACCCTTTGAGGGCACCTCAACAATGCGAGGCCACTACGCTCAGAGAAAATAAGAATAATAATGGAAAGAGTATTCCAGAAACAGTTAGAGAAACTCATATCACAGGGAAGAAGGCAAGGAAGCTCAATAAAAATAAGGCTAAGTTGGAAACTCTACAAGAAGTTACATAAATCAAATAGTAGACTTCGCAAACTGGAACTTTGTAGGAGGCAGGTTCGCAGGACTTGAACCTTGCTACAACAACAAGTCCGCGTAGAATGGGACTTCGCCCTGGTGAAGCTATATGATTGTTGGAGGTGACCCACCCATTAGAATGACGCTCCATAACGGTTAGAAAATTCATTTATGGGATGATGGACCACTTTTGGATGTTGATACCACTCCATAACTGATAGATTTAAATTGATGGAAGCATTTACTAGCCGTTGGAAGATCCGTTACGATACCTCGCTTATTTAACTCATCAGTCACTTCACCGAGACCACTTTTTGCTACCTTTGATTAACTAATACAAGAAGATAATTTTCTATGTGTCGAACTATGCTATCTGGAAGTAGACCCCGCATGTCCAGTTGTCTACCCCTTTGTCCATTTGTCTACCCTGCTTGTGTGTTAACACTAGAATGTCAAGCGAACCTAGGAAATTAGAGAATTTTGTCTAAGAATTTATTAAGAAGCTAATAGATGACATACTGATATCCAAAGGTATCCAGGCATCTTCAACTAGGTTATTGAAAGATTCCCCCTCAACTGGACATCATTCTGTCCATGTCAACCCGGAACTGAACAACAGAGTAAGAACCGCGGTGATCTACCTAATGTGAACAAAATCCCGTCACTACCTGAATACATTCCACCTTTGGCAGGTGTTGTTAACCACGACAGTGTCCCCCAATATTTTGAGTACACCTTGTTCACTCCGTACATTCTGAAAGGAATACGCATAGTTGAGATTCAGTTAGGACAGATCTCGCTATTAAAGAACAACGACTTCAACTTAGGAGACCAGAAGAACTACGCCATGTTGTCACTCCACCTCTATCTCACGAAGAAAACTGGAAAGAAGCCTCACCTCATCTCACAACCATGGATTAAGGACTTGGCACAATCCACTATGTTGAATGTGATGAAGATCCTACACCTTGGTCCCCGCCAAGAGGTTAATGCTTGCCTTAAAATCCTTCTGTCATGCTATCATGGTGGATACTTATGGCTTGACAGGAGGATTACTGTGGATCTGGCATTGATCCACTGGATCAGAAGCTTAAGTGTGAAGGGTCCTGAACCTCAACCATTTTATCTAGGGAAGGCCTCAGACCATTCCTTGGTGCAACGTATCAAGGAATCTTAGGGAGAGGTAAAGAAAGGAAAGCGAGGTTACAAGGTAACCTCTATACAGGATAGCGTAGTGTGCCTTTATTTCCAACTCCTAGCTGGCAAGCTCATGAGGAAGAACGAACCCACACAGGTCACCACATTCGGTGTGGACCTCGAAGGAAAGTGTGTGGAGGGAATGTATATGAACTAGGCAAACTACCTCATTAACATGCTAGAGAAGTATTGTCGCAAAGCCCAGGACTTGGGATATGAATTCCATTACAGTTGGTTGATCATTTTGATCGCATTCATCGCTTGGAAAATTCTTGAAGGAGACACCTTCCCAGAAATTGAACCCTTAGAGTTGTTGGCCATTGGGTTTTCCACCCTATGGTACACCAATGACATGAGGAAGTAGTGCCAGTCCAATGCAGTGTTTCATGCATACTATCAGCAGTTGAAAGTTTCCAATGAGTCATTTATGCACATGACACTGTACATCCTACACTAGTACCGACCAACAGAAAAGTTCCACATTGATACTCATTTCATATACATCACCATGTGTAGATATGAGAACCATGAAGAATTGGAGTTGTACTACAAGATGATAGATGATGATATGGAGAAGATTACAAAGGAGTGGCTAGAGGTGTTTCTTATACATGTCACTGATGCATAATTATCCGACACTAACACCATAGGAAGCCCCATAGTTACCCAGGTTGAACATATCAGACAATCCAGTGGGATGAAGAAGAAGAGAAATCAAGCTGAATTCCAGGACATAGAGAGCGATGAGCAGGACAATGCTTATGAAGATAGTGGGTCTGGCTTACGAGGAGGAGGAGAAGACGAAGTAGAAGGATAGGGAGTAGGAGGAAGAAAATATTAAATCCAACTAAAAGGTGAGACTGGATTCCCTGTTACCAAAGTAACAAAGCACTATGGAGCTCCCTAGGAGGCTTAGGGGGAGCTTCACTCAAGCCAGTGGCACCTTGGTATGAATTTCAGGGGAGTGTTGGTCCTAAAATAGCTTGAAAATGGATTCCAAAAACTCAAAATAAAGAGAGACTCAGGGAATAACTCCATAAAATATTCAATAAATAAAAGGTAAGTGGAAATAACTCATTATAAATCATCAAAAAATCCATATTCAATCACAAACAAGGATTCAAGATGAACCAAAGGAAAAACTAGTCAAAGGCATTACCCAACAGAGTCACTATTTTTCTCTTGTGAGAAATCTTACCATGCGGACAGGCTAAACTCCCCTTTGGACCAATACCCCTTCTTTGGTCCAAATACATAAGTAAACAATTTTTTTCTACTTTCCCTTTAAATATAACTCAACCAATTAAGCAAGAGAGAAGAAGAATGCGATGTACCTTATTTCGATGTTCATCCTCATTGCTCCAATCCTTGGGCTTGATCTTCAAGCTCCTTAACACAAATGAAGTCCTACAAAGACCAGAAAGGGAAATATTCCTCCTACTCTATATGATTAGGTAAACAAAATATATCTACTAAGATTTAAATGACAATAAACAAGTAAATGTAGAACACATGAGCTTGAAGGGAATAGGCCATGTTAATATTAATTTGGAAAAAAAGTTACAAGAACTTAGAAGCCATGTCTGATGTTGCAATGCCTTCTCCGAGTTATACTCATCCAACCCCTTTCACAAATATCTTAAGATCATAATGATGCTACTTCAACAATTTCCTTCTCTTAGGATCAATGGTTTGACACCTAAAATTTCCTTCCTTCACCTTGGAAATGCTTTCAATTTATAGGATTGGGAGGCAAAACCACCATGAGATAGTGAGGTAAATGGTTGAGTATGTTTCTCCATGAATTGGTATTTTATCCTAATATATTTCCCTAGGATAGGATTCAACACAAGACAACCTCCTCCTTTTAGAGTTATCCCTTGAGAATAGTCGGGATGCACCATCTTTCCCTCTAACCACATTGGTGCCCCCTTAGAGTG
Organism: Picea glauca; assembly: GCA_000966675.3. NCBI lineage: Eukaryota > Viridiplantae > Streptophyta > Pinopsida > Pinales > Pinaceae > Picea > Picea glauca. The sequence goes on along the minus strand of JZKD02S1734134.1, from coordinate 12,279 downwards.
AGAGAAAGAGCACCACTAGAACCCCCTTAGAGTGATATAAATAGCACCAATGGAACCCAATAAGAAAGTAAAAGGGAGCACTGGAACTCCCTTAGCATGAGTAGGGGAGCTCCACCCTTCTAAAATGCCCAAAAATGGTCAAACTTTCCAAGAAAAAGGTGGGGTTTCGGACCCCAAATGGTTGGTTTTCTCTTCCAAACTAACTTAGGGATTGTGAAAATTGTATTTCATGGTGTCAGTGGGTTGAAAAACTGAAAAAAGTTAATTTGAAACTTATTAAGGTGCATATGACACTTGATATAGTGCATGTGACACTTAACAAGGTGCATATGTCACTTTGCAACACTTAGGGTGTGACACTTAAGAGTGACATTTTGGCGTGTAACATGCCCTGGCATGTACTTTTGAATATTTGTATACTCCTCTGCAACATTCCCCTATGAAAACCTCTCTCAGTACTTCTTGCAAGTGATAAATACACTAGGGTCCCAAACCATCCTGTATGATGTGAAGCATCCTCTACTCATGGCACTGATCTGCAAGGTGATAACACAATAATCTATCTAACTTCCTTTGATAAGACATGAAATAATAATTTTTTTAAACTCTATCAACTCCCCATAACACCACTCCTCATGCTTCTAATGCATCCTTATGATCATGGTCATCTGATCACCATGCTCAAATGACACTCTACTCTCTTAGACCCCCAAGTTAAGATATGTGAAAGGACTAAACTCACTCTCCTAGATCATGTCTCACCAAAATATCTTAGTTAAGTCAAAGTGTTCCAACCTGTGGATTGATTCGATCCTGTGTATCATGAGGGAAAACCTATCTCACCAAATCTCAAAAACTCCTCTAACAACATCCCCACAATGACACAGTCTAATCACTAACACGATCCTATTTATCATTCTCATAATCTGAAGCATTCTATCACTCTGAATAATTCCAGAATCCCAACAAGTTGGAAGTGCGCCACTCCCATTTCCTCCTGAAATCTTTGTGAATCGATCCAACATAATATGGATCTAATCCTATGCATTCTACAAACTGGTCACATGGTCCCAATGAAAATCCTCCATTATGGCCACAATGCCAGCCATCTCATCCTCTTGTGTCCTTCTGCATATAATGAGGGCATCGAATAACAACAATATATGCCTATACCACTATTTACAATACTAGGAAATGACTAGTGTGTTGGTCAATCCCAAGGGGCTAAGAGATCATAATGAATCCTGGAAGAAGACATGTTCCTATCCTTCTCCCTCACCCTCATATGATGATATCCTAGATGAAGTTCTATCATCAAGGGATGTGTTGGAGGCTCACCCATCCACTCACTGGTATTGGAAAACCTCAACTCAATTATGTGCTTGAAAGATGGAGTTGGGAGGTTTCCCTATGATGTAGGAGCATCTCCCGAGACAAGCGAGCCAGCGCAGAAGACAAAGGATAGTTGGGCACATGCCAGCCCAAAATTTTGAAATTTCCCTTCAAGCTGATGCACCAAGCATAAATGAGATCATTTAATGGAGGCGCCTTGGTAAAATGTAATCAAACCTTGAGCGCCCCGCTCTCATCTGAGATAGACAGAGGCATTTATAGTAGTAAATGTAGGTAGGTAGAATTGAATATTAGATTAGACAGTTCTAGAAGGAAGAGGGAGAACGGATATAGACACCCTCATTGTGCATTGTAACATAGTTCAGGAAGAGTTAGAGAAATCCAGAGCATAGGAGAGAAGCAGAGAACTGTAGAAGAACACCCATGTACAGATCTTGAATTAATAGAAGAAGTTGATTCAGATTCATGGCTGTCATGTTATTCTCTGTGTATGTGTGTTGAATGCTATGCTCATGAGTATTTACTTCCTGTTATGCATTTTCTATTATGCTGTGTGTATGATTTCATGTGTTGAGATTGAAATCTGAGAGGAAGTGGAATGAGTTACAATTATTTCTCTATCTGAGCAAGGATTCCTGCAAGGAGTGCAGTTGAAGTCGTCCACAAGGAGTGTGTTGACAGAAGGCTCAGATAGTTAGCTCTTGTTCTCATTCACCCAGGAGTGAAATTGGGTTATAATAGCCATGTAAGGAGTGTGCAGGCTAAGGAGAGTCTCATTCAGGAACCTGAGCGAAGTATTGAAGGCCTACTGCTGCAGGTGTGCGCAGGGTCGACAGAACTCAACACTTAGAAGTGTTCGAGGATTGCCACAAGGAGTGCATGCAAGGGTCTTCGTGGAGACTCAAAATTGTGTGAAGCTCAGGAAGGATAAGGCTTCCAAGTTCACTGAAGAGAAGCACTGGAAGTTCATTCCGTGGGGTGCGTAGACCAGGTGTTGCATAGTTGCGCCGCAGAAAAACAAAATCTGGAGAGAAACACTTAATTATTTTAAAAGAAATCTCCAAGGAGAAAGGAAATTGACGGTCAGGATCTTACGGTGAGGATCAGCAAAGTCCCGTCAACCATTGGATCTGTCACAGAAGTGAGGAGCTTATGGCTGTGTTCGGAGTTCAAGCTCCAGAGATTGAGGACCGTCAGATCTCACTAAACACCCGTCAGCCGTCGGATCTGACAGAAGCTGCACGAGGGTGACCATCGGGATTCAAAGGATCGGAAATCCCATGGTCGAATGTTTTTTGACATTTGAAACCCCAAAGTCCCAGGAAGATCGGAGCCATCTGACAGTTGGACATGTGGCAGATATCAAGGCATCAGGAGTTCGGGAAGTCAGAAGTTTCATGAACAGAAGGTCGGGAAAGTTCATAGTGAAAGCTCCGGCATAATCTAAATCGGCCGTTTGGGAGGACAGGTGTCAGGAATTCGAGGAGAGTCGGGATATCCAGTGTTGGGAAATTGAAGTTCCCGAGGACAAGGGAGTTGGGACATTACAAGTACCGAAACCCCGGAGAAATAGGGACCGTCCATCAGAAAGGATGCGTGGAAGAAATCGACGTCATCAAGAAAAATTCCCGACAAGAAGTCATCCCTCGGTGTTTGGGGCCATCGGGATATCGGGGATCCCAGTGACAAATTTTTTACGCACTTTGTTTTCGTGATCCGCAAAACCTAGACGAGGAGGAAGGTGTAGCCGTGTGGCCAGCTGTCAGTACGTCAGAAAGGAGAAAGGTGTCGTAGTGAAAGCCAGTTGTCAGCCTGACGGAGAACCGGTGTTCGAGGAATTGGGAAACACATGGGTAAGTGTTTTACAACCTTTGAAATCCTGTAGCCCCAACAGGGATAAGACCATGGTCATGGGTTAACGGTCATATGGGCCAAGGCCTATATCCAGGAGGGCTATCGTGGAAAAAAGGCGCGTCGGGATTCGGGAAATCGCAAGTCCTGGGGACAATTGTATTTTGACACCAGAAAGTCCGAAACTCTGATGAGGGATATGACTGCGGTCATATAAGGAGAGGTCATGTGGACCCAGGATCTTAGCCTAGAGGGATAACGGGAATTTGAGGAGCATCGGGAATTTGAAGTCAGAAACCCCGACGGAAGGGATATAAGGCTGAGGTCTTATAGAGAGTGGTCGCGTGGACTGAAGGCTTAGCCAGGTGGGGCTAAGGCAACAAAGGAGCGCATCGGAGATTGGGGATCAGTGATCCAAGTTACCATAACATCACTGTTGTCAGGATCCCGATAACGGGAACCCCGATCACAAATAAAAGAGGGTAGCGTTGATTCCCTAATCATCAGGGGAGGTCAGTTGGAGAGTTGTTGTGGGTGTGGAAAATTCTCGATAGGGAATTAGAAGATATTTTCATTTCTTCGGGCCGAATAAGAAGAGAAGGTCCTGTGAGCGGACGTGCCCTGGGTGGCGCGCCTGTGTCAAGTGGTATCAGAGCTTAGAAAAGATTCTTTGCTTTCTGTAGCAGAGAAAAAGGAGAATTCACCATGCTGCCAATGAGAAGGGGTAGACAATCACCCGATCCGGAGGAGGAAAGGGAAGTGTCCAGAGAAAGAGGTAGGCAAGTACATAATCCTAACGTGGAGAGAGAAATGTGAAATCTTCGTGCCAGAATGGAGGACATGGAGATAAGAGAAAGGCGGAAATCTGATGTAGGAGATATCAGTGAATCTGAGGATAAAGATGATGCTGGACATAGAGAAGAAGAAATCCCAGTGAAAGATGCAATGAGTGAACGCCTACTTAAAGTTGTTGCAAGAATGAGTACAAAGGTGAAAATGGACGTTCCAGTTTACGAGGGAAATCTGGATGTAGAAGAGCTGCTAGATTGGATTAGAGCTCTAGACACTTACTTCGACTATGAANGTTGAATGCTATGCTCATGAGTATTTACTTCCTGTTATGCATTTTCTATTATGCTGTGTGTATGATTTCATGTGTTGAGATTGAAATCTGAGAGGAAGTGGAATGAGTTACAATTATTTCTCTATCTGAGCAAGGATTCCTGCAAGGAGTGCAGTTGAAGTCGTCCACAAGGAGTGTGTTGACAGAAGGCTCAGATAGTTAGCTCTTGTTCTCATTCACCCAGGAGTGAAATTGGGTTATAATAGCCATGTAAGGAGTGTGCAGGCTAAGGAGAGTCTCATTCAGGAACCTGAGCGAAGTATTGAAGGCCTACTGCTGCAGGTGTGCGCAGGGTCGACAGAACTCAACACTTAGAAGTGTTCGAGGATTGCCACAAGGAGTGCATGCAAGGGTCTTCGTGGAGACTCAAAATTGTGTGAAGCTCAGGAAGGATAAGGCTTCCAAGTTCACTGAAGAGAAGCACTGGAAGTTCATTCCGTGGGGTGCGTAGACCAGGTGTTGCATAGTTGCGCCGCAGAAAAACAAAATCTGGAGAGAAACACTTAATTATTTTAAAAGAAATCTCCAAGGAGAAAGGAAATTGACGGTCAGGATCTTACGGTGAGGATCAGCAAAGTCCCGTCAACCATTGGATCTGTCACAGAAGTGAGGAGCTTATGGCTGTGTTCGGAGTTCAAGCTCCAGAGATTGAGGACCGTCAGATCTCACTAAACACCCGTCAGCCGTCGGATCTGACAGAAGATGCACGAGGGTGACCATCGGGATTCAAAGGATCGGAAATCCCATGGTCGAATGTTTTTTGACATTTGAAACCCCAAAGTCCCAGGAAGATTGGAGCCATCTGACAGTTGGAAATGTGGCAGATATCAAGGCATCAGGAGTTCGGGAAGTTAGAAGTTTCATGAACAGAAGGTCGGGAAAGTTCATAGTGAAAGCTCCGGCATAATCTAAATCGGCCGTTTGGGAGGACAGGTGTCAGGAATTCGAGGAGAGTCGGGATATCCAGCGTTGGGAAATTGAAGTTTCTGAGGACAAGGGAGTTGAGACATTACAAGTACCGAAACCCCGGAGAAATAGGGACCGTCCATCAGAAAGGATGCGTGGAAGAAATCAACGTCATCAAGAAAAATTCCCGACAAGGAGTCATCCCTCGGTGTTTGGGGCCATCGGGATATCGGGGATCCTAGTGACAAAGTTTTTACGCACTTTGGTTTCGTGATCCGCAAAACCTCGATGAGGAGGAAGGTGTAGCCGTGTGGCCAGCTGTCAGTATGTCAGAAAGGAGAAAGGTGTCGTAGTGAAAGCCAGTTGTCAGCCTGATGGAGAACCGGTGTTCGAGGAATTGGGAAACACATGGGTAAGTGTTTTACAACCTTTGAAATCATGTAGCCCCAACAGGGATAAGACCATGGTCAGGGGTTAACGGTCATATGGGCCAAGGCCTATAGCTAGGAGGGCTATCGTGGAAAAAAGGCGCGTCAGGATTCGGGAAATCGCAAGTCCTGGGGACAATTGTATTTTGACACCAGAAAGTCCAAAACTCTGATGAGGGATATGACTGCAGTCATATAAGGAGAGGTCACGTGGACCCAGGATCTTAGCCTAGAGGGCTAATGGGAATTTGAGGAGCATCGGGAATTTGAAGTCAGAAACCCCGACGGAAGGGATATAAGGCTGAGGTCTTATAGAGAGTGGTCGCGTGGACTGAAGGCTTAGCCAGGTGGGGCTAAGGCAACAAAGGAGCGCATCGGAGATTGGGGATCAGTGATCCAAGTTACCATAACATCACTGTTGTCAGGATCCCGATAACGGGAACCCCGATCACAAATAAAAGAGGGTAGCGTTGATTCCCTAATCATCAGGGGAGGTCAGTTGGAGAGTTGTTGTGGGTGTGGAAAATTCTCGATAGGGAATTAGAAGATATTTTCATTTCTTCGGGCCGAATAAGAAGAGAAGGTCCTGTGAGCGGACGTGCCCTGGGTGGCGCGCCTGTGTCAAGTGGTATCAGAGCTTAGAAAAGATTCTTTGCTTTCTGTAGCAGAGAAAAAGGAGAATTCACCATGCTGCCAATGAGAAGGGGTAGACAATCACCCGATCCGGAGGAGGAAAGGGAAGTGTCCAGAGAAAGAGGTAGGCAAGTACATAATCCTAACGTGGAGAGAGAAATGTGAAATCTTCGTGCCAGAATGGAGGACATGGAGATAAGAGAAAGGCGGAAATCTGATGTAGGAGATATCAGTGAATCTGAGGATAAAGATGATGCTGGACATAGAGAAGAAGAAATCCCAGTGAAAGATGCAATGAGTGAACGCCTACTTAAAGTTGTTGCAAGAATGAGTACAAAGGTGAAAATGGACGTTCCAGTTTACGAGGGAAATCTGGATGTAGAAGAGCTGCTAGATTGGATTAGAGCTCTAGACACTTACTTCGACTATGAATATATTGAAGAGGATAAGAAGGTCAGGCATGTCGTCACGAGATTAAAAGGACATGCAGCCTTGTGGTGGGATGAACTACAAGCTGACAGGCATTGCCAAGGCAAGCAAAAAATTAAGAGCTGGGATAGGATGATTGCAAATATGAAGGCAAAATTCATTCCCAGAGATTATCAAATTCTCTGTTCAGGAGGATGTAGAACCTGAGACATAAGAAAATGACAGTAAAGGAGTATACTGAGGAATTTTATAGACTGAATATTAGGGAAGGTCATCGCGAAAGCAATGACGAAAAAGTGGCCAGGTATATGAATGGCCTGAGATATGAGATTCAGGATGAAATGAGTATGGAAACCATCT
>JZKD02S1734123.1:103850-118149 GCA_000966675.3 Picea glauca | reverse complement strand
GAGGTTTAAAGAATACTAAGGTTTTAGATGATAGGTTGTTATTTTCCTTTGTTGAAGATGAGCTATCGTAGAGAGGTGTTAAGAGTTATCAAATCTAGAAACCTAGAATCATTGGTCTAAAGAAGTTGTTATTTTGTTACTTCCCATTTGGAAGTGAGTTGTGAATACTAAATGAGTTTAAAATATAGCATATTGATGGAGTAATATACCTCTAAGTTTATTATTGTAGCAAACTCTTCAATACCATTTCATAACAACTATCTAATTATTAGAGGAAAATATGAAAAACTAATTGGCTTAACAAAAACAGTGTATCATTGAAATTTCTACATATATGTAAATTAAAACAAATAATATAAGTTGTTATTTTCATTCACAAAAATAGGAATGATACATAAAGGAAAAATCCTAAATGCTACCAAAATTCTCAAAGCTTGCTTGAAGTTGAAACAACCCCCAAGACTAAGGGAATCTTGTAGTAGGCCTTATGACAAAATGAAAAATTTACACAGTGATGTACAATTACTCATTAAATAGAATTACATGAGCAATTTTTTTGCATCCTCCTCCCCTTACTTGAAATGCCCTGCAACCAATTAAAACAAAGAGGTTTAACACACGAGAATAGTATATTTAGCAATTAAAACAACAAAGTAGGTTCTCCAAATTTGCAAATTATATCCCTATAAAGGTTTAAGGTAATCAATCTAAGTGCCCAATTTAAGGGCCTTACACTCGTGTATTCTAATAGACAAGGCAGAATATAAAGGAAATTTTGAATGGAACATTTGCATCATCAGATTATGTTATTAGTTCACATGTCTAGGCATTCAAACCCTTCTCAAGAATTCAATTGCTACACAATATATTATGACATGTACTTGTCATATTTTATCAATACATATAGGTATGTGAATTTGATTTGAGTATTCGATGAAACTCCTTTTCATGTGTATGTGCATGCTTGTTATATCTCTTTTCTACACACTTCCATAACCTCAACATTTTTCAAAATATGTGGTTGCCCTTCATACTTCTATGTACATCTATCTAGGCACATGGAACAATGTAGAGGGATTGGGTTCTTTAGACGAAATTCAAGAATAGTTTTAATTTAAGAACTCACATGAATTCAATGTTGGTAAAATCTACCCTGGATGGGGTGACACGTCGCGCCATACTGCCACAAGGCATAGCATTAAGCCAAGGTTTAAATGTTGTAGGTCGTTCCCCATCTATTCGCATTAACGATGGGAGCAGGCCATTACAGTCGACCTCCGGATGACAAACCTTTCCCTCGCGCGAAAGAGTCGGCAATGCAGGCATTAAGTATGGCAGAGTAAAAGAGAGGTCAGGTCCAGCCATCCCATACAAAGATGAAAGCAAAGAGGTCTCGACGCAACCGGATCGTTCCTGCTCTAAAGCTCCCCGTCGTTTGTAAGCTCTGGTATGTCTTTTGTTGTGTCATGTTAACTCCGGGTGAGTCTTATTCTCAAACCTCCTCCACGATGCCTAGGGAGCAAGGCAAGCCTCGACGCAGATCGGCTTGGCACACCCACGCTACTCACAAACAACAGAGGCAGCATATGGAACGAGCACTATCGCTGGCAAACGCTATTCTTCGGCATAGAGCGAGGGTCGCTCGTCTCTCACCCCATGCTCCAATAATTGAGTCTGCGATAGAGCAAAGAGCTCAGACCCCACCAGCTCTGGATAATTGGCAGCCCACAGACATCAAGCGGGAAGAAAATCCTCCAATTGAACCTGATACTCAAGCTAGATGCAGCTTGAGGGGAAAGCTTGAAGAGGACTTCCCAACCTGCTACATAGAGGAAATACCATGCCTGGAAGACACCCTGACTACCCTGGAGCCTCAAGCAAGAGACAAGACAAGGGGCAGGCTCTGTGAGGATATCCCAACGTGCTACATCGAGGAAGTGACATACATGGACAAGGTCTCGCAAAGAACCTGTGTGGTAATGATGCACCACACAGACATCGCAGCCAGGGACAAGGACGAGGCCAGTGCAGAAGCGGAAACGGGCACCCTAGGTGAGGCAGGAACAAACGGAATGCATGCACCACTCCTCCGTGAGGCACACCTGGATCTAGTGTTTGAACTCCAAGGACAAATGGCTGATCAAGAGCATCGAGCCCGCCTCATGGGACAGCGCTTGGATTTGCTCCTGGACGCTTATTCCAAGGCCCCAGTGAATCGCAAATGTCCAACGTGTGCCCAGCTATTTGTCATTCAGGCCAAAGCAGCGTGGCAGGAGGATGAGGGCGACAGGTCACCGGGTATTTGAGTTTGTCTATTTTAGTCTGGTTTTCAATCTTGTTGTTCAGTGTTAAGACGATATATTGCCATCTGTCCTGGTTTCCTTCGGGCAAGACAGATGGCGAAACAGTATTTTGGCTTCTTCTCTTAGAAACAATATACTTGCCCCAAACTATGCCGGTTTCCAGTAAAATGGCAGCACATTTGGTGGCCACAGTAACGCTATATCTCTCTGTATTTTTTGTCAATATAATATAGCAGGTAACACCATTTTTACTTTAAAAAAAAATGTTGGTAAAATCAAAAGTATCATCTCATGGACATTATCTTTCAGTTTTGGCATCCTCGGGGAATTATTGTTCGTAAAAAAATACCTTTGTGTCATAGGTATATTTTATCTATGCACATGGAGCAATGTAGAGGGATTGGATTCTCTAAATGAAACTCAAATCAATTTAGTTTTGGTCAAATCAAAAGTATTGTCTCAAAGGCATCACCCTTCAATCTTGGCATCATCATGGAATGATTGTTTGTAAAAAGAAGTCTTTTGTATAATAGGCACCCATTATATAGGCACACAAAATAATGTAGAGGGATTGGGTTCTCTATATGAAACTAAAGGATACTTTTAATTGAATATCTCAAATAAATTTATTATTGGTAAAATCGAGAGTATTTTTCTCAAAAGACATTATCCTTCAAGTTTAGCATCATCGTGGAATCACTGTTTGTAAAAAGAAACACTTTGTATGATAAAAATCAATTAATGGATATAAATAGTTTAGTCAAAAGCCCCCCAATATTAGGCCAAACAAGATTAGAAGAGTATATGATAAAAGTCAATTGATGGATACAAATGGTTTAGTCAAACCCTCTCAATATTAGGCTCAAACAAGATTAGGAGAGTGAGCTCTAAATTATTTACTTGACACTATATATTCTATGTAGTTTGGAAGGCTCCTCTTGGGCTCAATAACCATATTTTATTGGTTAGTGAAAAAGGGGGGACTTGGAGTGGATCAAGATTTGTGTTACATAGAAATCACCCTACACATGTGTGCCTTATGTGGTAGGCAAAGGCCACCTAAGCCCCTATTGCACCCTTATTTGGTAGGCCAAGGCCACATAAGCTCCTATTGCACCCTTATGTGGTAGGTCAAAGCCACATAAGCCCCTATTGCACCTTTTCTAGTTTTGTCAAGAAGCCAAAATGACTTGGGATTTGGGCCTCAACTTTTTATGGTCAATTTCCTCATCCTTATTCACTTGGTAGTCAACATTATTATGTGGCAAACCTTGGATCATGAACTTTGGTGTAAACATTTAGTTAGAATTGAGATCTTTTATATTTTGAAATGTCACAATAGTATGTGTAAACCTACAAAGGTTGCATGTAGTTTTTTGTACAACAAATTTACATGATGAATAATCTTGTTTGAGTTTACATTGGTATGTGCAAACCTACAAAGGTTGCATGTATTTTTTTGTACAACAAATTTGCAATGAGAATAATATTGTTTGAGTTTACATTGTTTACTTTGGGGAGATCAAACATTGGAGAGATACCACACATATACAATGAGTGGGGTCAAACCCAATCCCTTTTCAATGACACCAAATGTCATCTAAACAATCTAGATGGGTGTGTCTAGATGGGTGTGTCTAGTCAACACAAAAAACATCAAGCAAGTTGTGCAATACAAGAGAGAATAGACACCAAAGTTGGCCACCATAATGACAATTAACAAATACCATGGATCCCCTTGATGATTTCAGAAAGGAACAAAGACGTAGAAAGATGTCGATGCTTGGGGCTTTCTAATTATTTTGGAAAGGAACTAAGACCTAGAAAGATGTCAATGATGCTTGGGACTTTCTAATTATTACTGAGCCACCGAATGCCTTGAAGTGGCCTCCCTCACAATTGAATGACGATGACCCACTCTCTTTTGGAGTAGAGCCCTAGGTGCCACACCGTTTAATGTTTATGTTGCTTATGAAACTTTGTCATTACAGGGCATTAATCTTCAAAATCTATGTTTTTGCAAGGATGTACTAAACTCAACCCAGGATGGATTTTCATAGATTTTAACTATCTAGGCATTTATTACATAAGAGAATATTTATGTAAACCCATTTAATGTTTATGTTGCTTAAGATAATATTTATGTAAACCCATTTAATGTTTATGTTGCTTACGAAACTTTGTCATTACTGGGCATTAATCTTCAAAATCTATGTTTTTGGTTTTTGCAAGGATGTAATAAACTCAACCCAGGATGGATTTTCATAGATTTTAACTATCCAGGCATTTATTACATAAGAGAATATTTATGTAAACCCATTCAGGCCCACCTTCCACCCAGTTTTTTTTAATATGCTATGTACTTGTATTATATTGTATTGTGTATTAATAGATTAATCGAAGCATGTTTCATTAAAAAATTATCTTGAATACAAACTAAATCTCTAACAAACCTCTTAAAACACTATATGCATGTGATTTGATTGCATTCAAAATACAAAAAGACATGAGTAAAAAGCCATTGCAAAGTATAAAATATTATATGCATGCCATTTATTGTCAAAAATGTCACAAGCCATTGTACACCATAGTAATCTGTTCTCCAGCGCTATATGTAGTCTCAATAATCTTATCCACCGCACATGATCATATCAACAGACTTTTTGGGGGGAGGGAATGTAAACTGAGTATTGACAACTGTTAACAATTATTATCTTGTATATGTGCTTAGTTGCTGAATACTGAACTAAATCCTGAGCAGCTTAAAAAATAAACCTTGGCATTGATTTAATATGGTGGCAGTAGTATTTTATATACCGGAAGCATATATTTATTTCATCTCTTTTTTCAGTGTGACTGTTACTATGTTGAATTTGATGAATAAATGCAACTGTATCCTTCCTATTGCCAGGCCCCAAACAGTACAAGTTTGGCTAAGATATCAAAGTTCTTATATACAATTATAAATGTAAGCCAGCTAAAGTGATGCTCCAACAATATAAGAGATGATTCAGTCAAGGTGATAAAAGAAGATGAAGCACAGTTTTTCACCTATGTTTGCATGGGTAGGTGTGGGTGCGGGGCGAAAAGGATGAAACTTTTTGAATTATGAGCACAGGGGTACAACAATTTCCCTTGGTAAAGGAGACCATTAGGATGCCCAATATGGTGCGTACAGGGATGGCCTGGGGAATAGAAGCACCTATGCCACTATGCTTTTAACAATGATGAAGAGAATTTGCAAAATATAAACTGATATTCTTTTGCTGCAATGCCAAATAGAGTATCATTTTAAGCCAGCATGAAGGACTCAAGATCAAATAAATAGCAGAAGGAAGAAATTTGCTTACAAATAACTGCTCACCTTTGCAGTCATAGTGTTATGGAAACCCCAATTTAGTTTATCAATAACCAAATATGACAATTTTTAGCTGAATTCTCCTCAGATGTATTCTAACTCTACTTTAGTTCTGAAGGAAAAAAAGGTAGATAATTTTTCTGTGAAGACATGCTTATGCTTTCTTCTCCTTTTTTGATGAACCGGGTGGAGAAATGAGTCTTAAAATCCAAGCTGCTAAAATGGATCCGATGAAGGGAGTAATCCAATAGACATACAGTTGCTCCCATGTATTATGTCGATTATTGACATATGCCCAACCAAATGCCTGCAAGTAAAGCAATCCAAATTAAATGTAACCTCAAATATAGTAGTGCCATATAGAGTCCAAGCAGCAGCAACATGTAAAACAAGTGTCAGAAATGTCAAGTGACAATACCTAATAAAAACATAGAAAAAAATTGCAAGCTTATGAATAAATGTCTGAAGCTGGTAACTGCGGCCCTGTGATTTCTAGACAAGAAGGGCAGCTTCAACGTAGATTCTTTGAACCCAAAGATAACACTCAAAGACTTCACTACTTGGCTAGAAAGTTGCAACCAGGATCTCGATGATAACATGTCTCAGGGCATATGAAAAAAGTACAATAGGTGGAACTACATTTTGTTAATGAGGCAGTTTAGGTGCAGGCTGCACCTGATAGATTACAGGTTTAGAGAACAAAATGATAACAGGAGTAGGATAGAATTTTTTAAGGGTGTGAACTGCTATGAAGGAACACATGTTCCCATTTTGGAATTTCATGAAACACCATCCAATATTATTTCGTTCTTGTCACAATGTTGTATTGACCAAAACAATAAACCGTAAAATCTTACCACACTTGAAAATCACCCAAATGTATGCATAGAGATTAGATGCAAACTCAAACTAGAAAATTTAGAATTTAGTGTGCAAACCCAGGGTGCATGTAAGAGGAGCCTTAATGCAAAATGATATGAGCCTAAACCCATAGGATTAGGAAGACTCTTGAATAATAAACATCAAGAAACCATATTTGTAACTTGATGAAAGAGCTATGGTATCAAATAATTAAACAATGGCAATCATACTTACGTTAGCTGGGTTCATGGATGGTCCGGTATACCCGGAACCTGCCAAGACTAATATAATGGTTACTAATGATATCATCCATGACTTCCAGAAGGAGCTTTTTGGTCCTTTCATAATAATAAGAAGAACCATAAAACTGATCAGAAATGTCAACACTCCTTCTGCAATCGCTCCTCTATGCAAGTCAACCTTTAGCGAAGGGCCTCCAAGCATGTGTTTGTACGATGCAGGCATGAGCTCCATGATTGCCAGGGCCCCACCTACAGCTCCAGCTGCCTGTAGAAATAGAGAGCTATCAAATTAAACATTGGGAATGTGAGCGGTCTATGATCTATCTCAAAATGAAATCTAAAATATTCACAGGACATATCTAAGCAAAATGTAAAGTCCGTGTTACTTGACTGAACACTGAAGCCTTGAAGGACTACATGAATATGCATGTAACTATTTATTTGAAAATTCAGAAACATAAACCAGTGCAATCAGACTGAGTGATTCATTTTGTAATGCAGATTAGAGACATATTCGATATGTGAAGCATTTTGAAAGATGAAGTATATTATCGCTGACGGCTTGCAAATAGTGGTTTTCAGTGCATAGTACGTCATTACTTATGCCCTAACGACCTCTGAAAACAAAAATTCACTCTACTAGGCCTCGAGTATAGTAACAAAAAGTGATCCACAAGCCTAGTGAATGCCAAATCGATTCACATAATGTGCACAAGATTGGCCCCATTGCCATGGCTGGATTATATTCAACAACACAGTAACTGCAATTTTAGAAGTAAATCTTACTACAGTTCACCTCATCTATAGTGGTGTTAGTAGATCATATCTATGTCTTTTCTAATGCATATCAAAAAGTGGTTGAAAAAGAGCAGTGTTATCCACGATTATGAGTTCAGGCATTCACACTGAAAAAAAAATTGAATAAAAAACCAAGTATACTTCAAATTGAGTATACTTCTGCACAAAATACAGAATAATATGATGTATAACAATCCAAGGAGATGTTTACCGAGTACCAACCTCGGTGGGCATGACACAACAGAGACGTCGATTTGTTGATAGATGTACAAATCCTGAGAATTTACTTGAAATCTAAATTACAACAAGGTGAAACAAACTACATCCACAACAAAACTTAAACCCCAAAAGAGTACGAATAGCGTACAAATACTACATAGGACCCAAATTTGACAAGTTTTATTCAATTTTCCATACCAGACTTCACATATCAACGTCACAACACCCCTTACACATATAGCACTTCATAATCCTTCTTTGCCACAAGCTGCTATACATGACAGCAAAGAATCAATATCTTTGCAACTGTCTGGCTTTTATTTTGAAAGCAAATCAATCACACTACAAACATGGGTTAAAAAAACGAGATTGACATAAGGAATTACTAAACAATAACAGAGGGACCTTAACAAGATGACATTTTACTAGTTGTGTTAGAGATTCACAAAGGACCTAGTTCTTCTGTAATTGAGAGTCATGTTCCACAATCCAAAGCTCAATAATTTGTTGTGATTAAACTTATACTAATTTGAGTTCGCCTGATACTGTCCTTGTACCCCTCTAACCAGATAGAGGGAAACATTGATTTTTTTTCTTGAGTTGGCAAAGCTCAGGGCTCAACCATAACTCCATGCTTATTTGGCACCCACATTCTCACACTGATTTGGGTAGAGCTCTTCACAGGCCAATAATGGTACGCATCTATCTTATGTATATGTATCTTATGTATATGCATGGGATAGCTCAAGTTGCTAAAAGGTGCATCAAAACCCATTCTTGGACTAGACCACGGAATGATTTTTTTGGAGAAGCAGATGTAGAACTTCTCACTGGTTTCCACAATCTTACTGCCTGTCAAAGTTGTTTACATTTTTACTTAATCCCAAGACTCTTTTATAGATGATTACAGACTTTTCCGACTAAACAATAGATGTGAAATCTTGATTATATTGTATGATTTGAGTTCAATTTCAATACAAAAAATAAAATTATTTTTCAACGTCTTTCTCAGGTGCAGTTCATCGTTGATTCGTCAGAGGCAATCAAAGTTGTACATAGACACCCAAATCCAATTTTTTTGTCTGTCTTCCCTAAATAGAGGACACGGGGATACAGTTTGGTAATCCTGTAAGGGGCTTTACTTTGACGACGCGCATAACTATACAATCGATGTCCTTGTTTCAGGCAACATCCTTCAAAGGGAAACCAAAGGGATGCTTCCTCGCATTTGTGGATGGTATTTCAGCATAGATTGGTGCACCTCACCCAGGGGATTCGAACATGTCACCTGCTGGCATAGAACTAGCCAAATGCCCAATAACATTGCCAACAACCAGTTAAGCTAACCCCTTGGGCTTTTTTCCAAGTAAAGTCTGGCTGGATCCCCCATTTTCTCATAATATCCTGATGGAAAGTAGTTCAACCACCTGCCAAGACAGTGGCTTGTAACTCTAAGGGACTCAACCAAATTGAACCTATGACCTATGGTCTCCCGCAACATACCTTGGATAGATTGCTCAACCAATTGAACAAACCTAGATGCTAGTATACCACTTGTTCTGAATAAAGTCATCAAAATAACCAGAAATACACTTAATTATGCCAAATATAGATGAGGAGAACAGCAGCAAAGCTTATAATGATGATGAGTTGTAGAAGAACTCTTAAGAAATAGAAGAATATCTCCCAATAACTCTGGAAAAGTAACAATATCACACTGTTTATGTAAATAATTATAATAATCACTTACATATTTTAATTTGTCTAAATACTGATCATGTAAACATATTTCAGGTTCAATTTACTATTTACCTATATTTTATTAAAGAATAAAGTATCCTATTAAGATCCACTTAAATCAATTTGATTGGTTAAACATGTGTTGAGTAGAAACCAACTATGAAATGTCAAATACCTTCCCAATTTCCACATGCATGCAGAATTTATTAGATTAAGCCCTTTTCTCATATCGAATCGGGGAAAGGGATTCTTGCGCCCAGGCCAAAGCAAAAGCGTAGGAACAATGAATAAATAATTTAGTTCCCTAAAGACAACTTCCGAGTTCGAGAACCCTGACCCTTAAAACTTTGATGAATATGCAATTTGGGGTTGGTCCGGTGGATCCGAAAAACGTCCTAAAATGCGCTTTTTTGAATGCTCCAAATTCTACTCGAGCATCCAAATCCGGGTCGATACCAGCAAAAACATCTCTGATTACAATACAATAGTATTAAGTAGCCTGTGGCCATTAAGCTCTTCTCTAACACTACCCACCATTGTCAATGGCTATCGTAAACGTGTTGCTATCTCTAAAGAGTGTGTTAAGTAGAAACCAACTCTGAAATGTCAAATACCTTCCCTAATTACAATAGTATTAAGTAGGTTGTGGCCATTAAGCTCTTCTCTAACACTACCCACCATTGTTAATGGCTATCGTAAGCGTGTTGCTATCTCTAAAGAGAGATAGAACTGCAAATCTAGAATTCTCCACTTCCCCTTTTCCATCAGATCAACCTCATGTCCAGAATTAGCACCCATATCCGAAATCCCAAATTGGAGTAAACACAACCTCATTTCCGGAATTAGCATCCATATCTCAAATCCCAAGTTGGTGTAAACCCCGTTGGCCAATCTGAAAATCTTTGGATTTTCAGACCTACTATCTTAGTGAGGGCTTCAAGCTCCTGAGAAGACGCAGTTTCCTAGTAGGAAGTCCCAGGACTTCCACCCATTCTCCAAGACATGACACACATCTTCTGGGGATTTTGAACCTGGATTTGAACACTAAAAAGCACTAAAAATATTTTGATTTAACCATTTGACAACTAACGCCATACTCACTCAAACAAATGATATCAAAGAACACCCGAATCCCACAAGAACCCACAACTGCATGCACATTATATATATATATATATATAAACCAAGAGAAATAATTCCATACCTGGGCAGGGAATCGAATAGACATGCTTATCAGGTTATCATTGCCAACACCCAAAGCAAAAGCAGCAGCTGAGACAGTGGGGTTCCAGGTAGCTCCGCCCATGACTTGACCCAGAAAGGAGAACAGAAACACAAGTAGAAATAACAGGGAGGTGGTTATAAGCAGCGTCGTGGGACCCTGCACACCCAAATTCGAGGCTATGATCGAAGTCCCTGCACCCAGGCATGATGCCCCAAACACCCACAGAAACGTTATTGCGGCATCCCCGATAGCGAGCTTGACAATCCCCATATTTTCTGTGGGGAAAAAAATGGGTCTGCGGAAATGGGATTCCAAAATGGTGATCTCCCGGATGCAAATAAAACCCACCCAACCCTGTGTAAGTACCAACTGCCCTTCTCGTATATCATGTGGAGAATATTCAAGTTGGTTGATTAATAGAATAAGCATGCATAGATGCCCTGTTCCCAAATGCCGATGCGATGCGCATGAGGACTCACATGCTGACTCGGATATGGAAGGCGGTTAGCTGAATGACATGTGGAACAGGTTCATGTGTTTTTATTCAATTAGGTTGCATGTGGAGTGCAGTAATTATCAGTGGGAATTGCATGTGGAGTGTAGTAGTTATCACTGGTAATAGCTGTGTCCAAAATAGGTATATCACACCAATAATCAAACCTGGGAAGGAGTGTAACACATAGGTGATGCATGGCATGACACTTAGTTGTGTATTAATAGGTAGGTGATGCATGAGATGACGCTTAGGTGTGTAGTAGGTTCAGATTATAAAATATTGTATCAATAAAATTTATACAATGTCCACCATAATTTAACGTTTAAAATTATATATATATATATATAATTCTAATAAAAAGTTGTGAAATATTAATATTAAATAAATCAAAATTATAATTTAAAGTTAAAAATCATATAGATAGATAGATATTATAGATTTAATAAACAAATTATTAACCGTCAATATCAAAGAAATTTAATAGGGGTGGTAGGTGCAGGAGGGGCTATCCTTAACCCTGAAGGAAAATTTATATATACATATGCTTGGAGCCTTGGTATTTCTTCTAACAATCGGGTCGAAGCCTATGCACTTTAACAAGGTTTGAATCTTGTCAAAAATCTTCACATTTCAAGTTTGATAGCAATAGGGGATTCTAAAATCACCATTAGGCATATGGTTTTGGACTAAAATCTTCTAGATTCTTGATTGACATCAATGATCGAGAGGATTAGACATGTTAAAAACTCAATTGTAAATGTGGAAATTCTTCCATAGCTTTTGGAAAAACAATCCAATTGCGTATCAATATGTTAATCAAGCAACAATGAAAAAGGTGGAAACAATTGTCATGAATGGTAAAGAGTATCACCAACCTGTCCCATTATTAATGAAGTACATCCCACATATCATTCATTTAAGTGGACACATGGCTCTTCGCAAGGCCCACAATGTACATGGAGTGAGGAAGTGTGAGAAGAGACTCCTCCTCTCATATCACACATATGTAACCCCACCCCCCCGCGCATGTTTTTGACTTATCTATTCATGTTTGGCACAAGTGTGGTGGGATTATGGCATTGTGTTTGGATTTCCCTGGGTTTTGGTATTAAGTTTTAAGGCCAAGTTGGGCGAGTGTATGTCTGGCTATCTCCATGGTGGCATTGGTGCTTCTCAATCTCGGCTTCTTGGGGCATCCAGTCATCACCTCGGAAGAATTTTGGTGGCTCTCCTTTGGAAACTTAGGTATGAGGTACTTTGTTTTTTCTCTAAGTCTGGAATTAAAGCAATAACAGTTTTTGTGGTAAGGTTCATGTCTCTTCCATGTTTTGTATGGTGTTTCTCTGCTTCTCTGCTAGTGTCGGGGGACTTGAACTAGTGTGCTCTGTGGATTCTAGGTCAACTATGCCTTGGTCTCAACCCCTCTATTGAAGTAGGCCATGTTCCTTTGTTTCTCTTACATTGGGTCTTGATTGCCTCTCCATCTCATTGCAAGTCTGGCAGCCCCAAAATTGGTGATTATCCTCTCATGTTTTACGACCTGGACTACAACGTTTGTCAGATGGATTACAAGGAATTACAAGAGACCAGGAGGGATCCTAGGCACCATGATGAGGAAATTGACAAACATGAGAGTTCAATTAATTCAATCAAGAGAAAATGGTGGACCAGGAAAACAATACCAACTCTCAAGTTGAAGTTATAATGGACAAACTCTTGCAGCATAAAAGACATATTACTACATTAAATATTGAACAAAGAGAGTTGTGTCACTTGGTTGCTTAATTGTCAAAAGGGAAGCATTATGGAAATTACATCCATTTTCATTCTGCAAATTCAAGCTTTGGAATTCCTGTAGAAGATAACGCAGTTCATCATGTTGATATTATGGTAGTTGCGGGAGGTATTAACCTCCATGTGTAACCTCTGACTAGAATAGAATATTCTGGAAGCCATAGAAACCCTAAACGGATGTGTGAGAACCCTAGAAGACAAGTTGGCTCAATAAAATAAATAATATTAAGTATTACCCTCCAGAAAGAGAAGTCGACCTAGACAGGTGACAAAGAGTACTATAAATAGAGGGCGTTTGAGTTCATTTAGATTCACACTCACTCACAATCTCATACAAGACAAGTAGTGTGCAAGTCTGGAGGAGAGCTGCAACTACTGTCGTGGTGACTAGTCTTTGGTTTGTGGTCTTGGGATTATCTGTCTGGTGCGTTATCTTTGGAGAAAGGTGCACTTTCTTGGTTCTAGTTGTAAGTTTTAAACCTGTGAAGTAAAGCAATGCATATAGATTCTTAAGAAAAACAGAATTTAATCAATCGCTCATACACAGAGTACACAGAGATTTTATACCGAAAACCCTCAATCGAGAAAACCTTTCTTATATTCATTATTCAAATTTCACCATTCACCATACAATATATACAATGTTTTTAGGTATTCCGTAGATACCAAAACCCTAATCCCTTAATCTGTGATTAATTTAGTAAACCGCTAAAAATAGCAAAAACCGCCCAAAAAAAAAAAAATCGGGGCGCTACGCATAACCAGGGGGGGCATACCTGCCCCCCTCTAGGACCCCCATAGGAAAGCGCCCGGCACACATGACATAAAGAGCACTACTAGAGGGATCGTCAGACGCAGTGGTCGAACCTGACACGCCCACACACACACATGCAAAGAATATAACACATACCCAACATTCTCCCACTTGTTTTTTTCTTTGCATCCAGGGGTCCATGGGATTATATAGTCAACAATCCAGGGCAACAATGTCCATTGTTACTCTACACCAGGAGAACTCTTATGTGCTCACAGACTTTGTCAATGAATTTGCAACATTCTTCAAAGTATCAACATTTTCCAGCAACACCTTCTTTTCGTCAACCATGTCTCTCACAAAGTGATATTGAACATCAATATTCTTTGTCTTGGAATGATAAGTTGGGTTCTTTGCCAGGAAGATTGCACTCTGACTGTCACAATCTAATCTCACTGCTTGTTGTACCAACCCAATACCTAAACACAATCTTTGTAACCATACTGCTT
>JZKD02S1734123.1:79183-97559 GCA_000966675.3 Picea glauca | reverse complement strand
AAAACTTGCAGCTTGTAAATCATGTAAATAAACGAGACTTGTATATCTTCTGCTTAAATACAACTACTACAGTTACATTAGAACATATATATATATATATATATATATATATATAGTGTTTATTAATTAGTTAGTTATTTCAGATCTTTTATTCAGTATTATTTGTTTCTTCTAGGACTTTTAGATTGACCAACGGATCCATTAAACCCATCAGAATGAATTGTACCAAACAACTTGGGTTATTTAGACAACCCCGGACCAGATTCGTTCTTCCAGTTGATGGACGGTCATTTTCGCCCGTCAACAAGACCCTCCATGGAAAGATGAGGTTGCAATCATATTTCATAATTGCATTTAATTTTAATGATGGTTTTGAGAGTCCCGATCAATTTCAAATTTAATGATCATGTTACCACTCAAAATCTCGTCAGATGGGAAAGTCCTAATCACAACGAAGAGCCTTGAGACAACTACTAGGAAAGCCGCCCAATGTGACCTCAGTGGCCTTGCCTCTCACTTTAGACTAAGGAGATGGGATTTCCTAGCCCCTGGGTGTCCCTAAAGTCAACCTAACCAATGTGTTGCAACGTGGGAGTAGTATTAGCTTAGGTTCATTAATGATGTGTTTGACCAAACAATCAATTTTCCCTTTAAAGATGTGAAGAAGATGTGATGTAATGAGTGAAAAGTTGATTTATTCGATCAATCCAAAGTATGTATGCCACAATTCAAAACACATTTGTAACTAGCCGTTAACCATGAAAGGAAATGTGAAATGACAATAAGTGTAAAATCACTTACAAGAAATGTTGGAATTCAAAGTACATGTGACAAATTAGTGTGGAAAGAAAGTGCTAGCTGTTTTGCTTAGATCAAACTATGAGACAATGATTCAAGTGCTAGATTCCATAATTACAACATGTGAACTGACGCAGGCGCGATTCTACCTCCTCCAACACTCCTCGCCCGCTCACAGGATCGATCAATTCCTCATGTGAGCCGAATTAGCTCTTCAGATCCCCTGCTGAAATCCCTGTGCAAATACCCGATCCATAGGTCCTTTCTTCACCCTCACGACCTTCAGTACTTAACCGTGGTTTTCGCCGATTCAGTTTCGGGGTTCGGGGTTTCGCGTTCCCCATTGTCGAGAGTCACTGCCTTCTCCAACTCCCGATCTCGATGAGCTCCTTCGTCGGCCTTAGCCCCTCCTGGCTAGGCTCTCTAGTCGATATGACTAGTCCTTATAAGACCGTAGCCTTATCTCCTTCCCTTGTGTGCTAGCCCTCTTGGCTAGACCCTGGTCCATGTGACTGCTATCATATGACCTCGGTCACACCTCTACGTCGAGTTTTCAGACTTTTCAACGTCAAGTTGCAAACGTCCCCCGGATCCGCAATCCTCCGATCCCCGATGCGCCTTTCCTTGTCAGCTCTAGCCCCTCCTGGCTATGTCATGGTCCACGTGACCGCTACCCATGACCGTGGCTATAACTCCCATCGGGGTTTCGGGGTTTGCGATGTCGAAATACAATCGCCTACAAGACTCGCGATTCCCCGATTCCTGACGCGCTTTTACCTCAGCTAGCCCTCCTGGTTATAGGCCCTGACCAATGTGACCATCACTCGTGACCACAACCTTACCCCGTCGGGGTTTCGGGTTTTGTGATGCCAAGATGCATACGCCCACGGGATTCCCGATCCCTCAAATCCCGATCCTCCGTCGTGCTGACAGCTGGCCTCCACTATGGCTCTGTCCTCCTCCTTTACTGTGCTGACAGATGGCCCCCACTCATTGGGGTTTCGCGTTTTGCGATTTCAAAGTGCACGAACAACTTGTCTAAGGGATCCCCGATATCCTGATGACTTCAAACTCCGATGGATGCTTCCCTGTCGGGACTTTTCTCGATGATGCTGATGGTCGCCACGCGTCCTTCTCAAATGGATGGTCCCGATTATGTCGGGATTTCGGGACTTTCGATGTCCTGGTCCCCTCGACCTCAGGAATGCCGATTTCCCGATTTTTCGACTCTCGTCCAGATTCCTGACCACTGTCCCGTGTGAATGGACGGCTCAGATTTCGTCGGGGGTTTCGATCTGGACTTCCCCGATTTCTTGTCCACGGGAACGCCGGTTTTCCGATGCGCCAAAACATCGATGGCGCTTGATATCTTCCACATGTCTCTCTCCAACGGACGATCCAGATCCTCATCGGGATTTTGCGACTGTTGATGTCCCGATTCTCCCGACCTCGAGAACTCCGATTTCCCGATGGCCGATATCCTGATGGCTAAACCTCGTGCAACTCCTGTCCAATCTGACGGCTGGCGGGATTTCCACTCCATATCTGACGCCCAGATCCGTTCTTCTGTGCACTCGCTCATGCGCTTAACCTCTGCGTATCTTCTCCCGATCCAACGATTGACGGGATTTCTGTATGAGATCCGACGACTATCGATCTCCTCCTTCTGTAGGCTCCTCCTGAGCTCCTCCTGGACGTGTAAACCAACGGTCCAGATCTGTTCTCCTGCCGATCGGACGACTATCGTTGCTCCTCCTGAGCTCCTGCGCTTTCTTCCTGCACTTGGAAGAATTTCAATCTTTCAAAGGCCTCTACCTTGCTTCTTTTCTCCTCTGCGAACTCCTCGACTTTGAGTCTCACCGCGTGTATGAGAATGCTGGCCCTCCTGGGCTTTTATAACTCCGAAATCCTCCAGCGAGTTATTCAGCCTCTGCACTCCTTGCAACTCCACTCTGTGCGTGAAAGCACTCGCCCTCCTGAGCTTATCCTTCACTCAAGCAACTTCTTGCTGAGTCTTTCTGGGTGTTTAGCAACCCAGTGAAGATCCTCCTGGGGACTCTTCCTCACTTCCAGAACTCAAGGAGTTCTCTTCGCTTCTGTGCCTATCTTCACACTTCCTCGACGCCCTCCTGGTAGAGTATCGTCTCCCACAGAACGTTCAGCAGTTCTGTCCCTTTTGTGCACCTATGCACTGGCTCAATACCCACCTGACAGAGCTTTACAGAACTCCTTAGAGTTTCTATCTTCTTCTTCAACTCTCAGTAGGGTTCTTCCAACTGCACCTTGTGCTTGTGCTCAATGCCCACTTGGCAGAGCCTTTACAGAACTCCTAAGAGATTTTGTCTGCAACTGTGTCTTCTCCCACACAGCCCTTCCTCCAAGGTATTCAACAACCTTGAGGTCTTCCTCTTGAGTTGTTGACTTCAGTCCTGTGCCACAACACGTCTTTGTCTGACTCCGCAGAGTTCAGAAGTGCATCCTCTGTGCACCAGTATTCAGAGACCGCAGTACTCTGTCACGCCCTCCTGGCATGAAACCTCAAAGACCTTCACTTGAAATCACACAAACTCCCTGCAAATGCACAACTAAAGCATACATTCACAACATATGAAGAACACTCACAAACATCCATACAACACAGAACTCATGCAGGAAAAACTGCTTCTGATTATATTAAAATGGCAAATGCCTATTATTACAATGGTGTTTTCTTAGCTCTCTCTGGCTCTTCTCTTCTCTACTCTACATGCAGATCCTCACACCCTACCAAAATGAGATCTCCAAATCTCTTTTACTTAAGGGGCTCATCGAGCGCTTCCCTCCAAGTCTACCTAACTTATTCAATTACAATAAATGGTTGTCTAGTCCAATATCTAGATCTAGATCTCAGCTGATCTACAATAAAGGCCGATCTTTTCTACGCCTGCACAATGGCATGACTTCCATGGATCACTAGCCTAAGCATTTAATTACATTCAATTCAAATTTGAATGAGGACTGCGCCTCCCTTAAGCTTTGAATGAATGCACGCTGATGCGGCTGGCTGGCTGGCTGGCTGACGTGGAGAGATGCTTCTGCATCAAACTCATCAGCTGCAAAATCATGAGCTCCTGCTCATGCGCTTCCCCTCTAAGCGGTTGGAAATCCTCCTAGATCCCAAACAAACATCTGGAGCTTCCCATTTGCTCCATTCTGCTGCTGCTGCTGCTTCTGCTGCACCACTGCTGCTGCTTCTTTTCTGCCTAGCTTCTCCTTGCTGGCAGTTCTTGCTGATTGGATCATCAGCTCCATGATCTCCTGGATCACTGCATCCAGCTGCTCTAGTGGCTGGTCCTGCTCATGCAGTATCCTCAGTTGCAAATTTTTTTGGCACATGAGAAGATCACCATGATCTCCCATGCCTCCTTCATCAGTTTCCAACTTCACCTGTTGGATGTGCACGCCCTGCACTTTCACCCTTTCCTCCAGGGCTTCAATCTGTTCCCACAGATCAACAAAACAAATGATGTCTGCCTCTTCTTCCTCTGCTTCTGCAACCTCCCCTGTTGTAGTCTTTCCAGCTTCCTGGCTGAAAATATTGAACCATTCCTCAGAATGCTCATCATCTTCTTCGTCTGCTCCTTCGGCTGTCAGCTTCAACGCTACAACTTCCTTAGCTTCTTGGCTAAAGTCATTGAGCCATTCCTCAGAATGCTCACTCTCCTTTCCTTCTTCTGCTGTCAGCTTCAGTGCTACAACTTCCTCAACTTCTTGGCTGAATATGTTGAGACATTCCGCCGAATGCTCATTTTCCTTTCCTGTTTCTGCTTGGGAAGATTCCAAAGTATGCTCCAATCCCTCTTCTTTCCTAACAGTCATCGTCAGCTGTGACTGTTCTTCTGCTGTTGCCGCATAATCTGCAACACAGACTTTTGCCTCCTCCTGGGAAAATGGTAGGAATACTCCAATTCCCCCAATCATCAAAAGATTTCTCATATCTTCCTCCTCTTCTGTCAGCTGCACCTGCTGATCTAAATTCGGTTCCGAGCTTACCTGCTCTATCAACTCCCCTGGCTGATTCCAACTCACTCCTGAGTTTATGAGACCCACAGATAGTCTCATCTGCTCATCCCTGCCCACCTGACAATATGGGATGCTTTCGCTGCCCTCATGGCAGTCTTCTAGATCCTGCATCGATCTCTTATCCTTTCCCTCCTGGCAATTTGAAATTCCTTGGCTGTCCTCCTGACAGTCCATGAGATCCCGCAGTGATCTCAATTCATTTCCCTCCTGGAAAATGGGAATTTCCTCTCTGCTCTCCTGGCAGTCCTTGAGATCCTCAGCTGATCCCAATTCATCCTCTTCATCATCGAGACCTCTCCCAGTCTCTGGTTTACATATATCAACCGTCCTGTCAACAGCCTCCGTTGTCTTCTGACCATCAACCCCCTGACTGGTCATTTTAATTTTGGCTTCTTTCATGGGCCATTCATATACCCATCTCGGCTCCTTATCCTGCCGTATCTTTAATTCGAGCCTCGCCATTTCTCTTTTTATGTCTGCGAGCTCTTCATCTATATCCTCTTGGATCCATAGCTCTCTCCTCCCAGTATACCTATGGCCTTCAGTAGCCATCTTGCTGCCTCTGTTTGCCTTCCTGGAAAATATGTTGTCACTCTGCATCCTGAGCATTTCCAGCTTCATCCCACAGTCCTGCTGCCTACCTGCAAGAAAGTCCTTACATAGTCCTCGACAACTCTGTCTTCCTCCTTCTTTCCTCTATCTGCAATATACAAACATAATCCCTCTCTGATACCAACCTGATGTGTATCAGAGTGCTCTCTTATCTCCTCCCGTCTCTCTTGCCTGAAATATACAGACAAGAAGTCAACTCTGATACCACTTGACGCAGGCGCGACGCTACCTCCTCCAACACTCCTTGCCCGCTCACAGGATCACTCAATTCCTCATGCGAGCCGAATTATCTCTTCAGATCCCCTGCTGAAATCCCTGTGCAAATACTCGATCCACAGGTCCTTTCTTCACCCTCACGACCTTCAGTACTTAACTGTGGTTTTCCCCGATTCAGTTTCGGGGTTCGGGGTTTTGCGTTCCCCGTTGTTGAGAGTCACTGCCTTCTCCAACTCCCGATCTTCGATGAGCTCCTTCCTCGGCCTTAGCCCCTCCTAGCTAGGCTCTCTAGTCCATATGACTAGTCCTTATAAGACCGCATACTTATCTCCTTCCCTTGTGCGCTAGCCCTCTTGGCTAGACCCTGGTCCATGTGACTGCTATCATATGACCTCGGTCAAACCTCTACGTCGAGTTTTCGGACTTTTCAACGTCAAGTTGCAAACGTCCCCCAGCTCCGCGATCCTCCGATCCCCGACGCGCCTTTCCTTGTCAGCTCTAGCCCCTCCCGGCTATATCATGGTCCACGTGACCACTACCCATGACCGTGGCTATAACTCCCATCAGGGTTTCGGGGTTTGTGATGTCGAAATACAATCGCCTACAAGACTCGCGATTCCCCGATTCCCGACGCGCTTTTACCTCAGCTAGCCCTCCTGGCTATAGGCCCTGACCAATGTGACCATCACTCGTGACCACAGCCTTACCCCGTCGGGGTTTCGGGTTTTGTGATGCCAAGATGCATACGCCCACGGGATTCTCGATCCCTCGAATCCCGATCCTCCATCGTGCTGACAGCTGGCCTCCACTATGGCTCTGTCCTCCTCCTCTGCTGTGCTGACAGCTGGCCCCCACTCATCGGGGTTTTGTGTTTCGCGATTTCAAAGTGCACGAACAACTTGTCTATGGGATCCCCGATATCCCGATGACTTCAAACTCCGATGGACGCTTCCCTTTCGGGACTTTTCCCGATGATGCTGATGGTCGCCACGCTTCCTTCTCAAATGGATGGTCCCGATTATGTTGGGATTTCAGGACTTTCGATGTCCTGGTCCCCTCGACCTCAGGAATGCCGATTTCCTGATTTTCTGACTCTCGTCCAGATTCCTGACACCTGTCCCGTGTGAACGAATGGCTCAGATTTCATCGGGGGTTCCGATCTGGACTTCCCCGATCTCTTGTCCATGGGAATGCCGGTTTCCCAATGCGCCAAAACGCCGATGGCGCTTGATCTTCGCCACGTGTCTCTCTCCAACGGACGGTCCAGATCCTCGTCGAGATTTCGCGACTGTTGATGTCCCAATTCTCCCGACCTCGAGAACTTTGATTTCCCGATGGCCGATATCCCGATGGCTAAACCTCGTGCAACTCCTGTCCAATCTGACGGCTGGTGGGATTACCACTCCAGATCCGACGCCCAGATCCGTTCTTCTGTGCACTTGCTCCTGCGCTTAACCTCTGTGCATCTTCTCCCGATCCAACGATTGACGGGATTTCTGTATGAGATTCGACGACTGTCGGTCTCCTCCTTCTGTAGACTCCTCCTGAGCTCCTCCTGGACGTGTAAACCAACGGTCCAGATCTGTTCTCCTGCCGATCGAATGACTGTCGCTGCTCCTCCTGAGCTCCTGCGCTTTGTTCCTGCACTTGGAAGAATTTCAATCTTTCAAAGGCCTCTACCTTTGCTTCTTTTCTCCTCTGCGACTTCCTCGACTTTGAGTGAACGCTGACCCTCCTGGGCTTTTATAACTTCGAACTCCTCCAACGAGTTATTCAACCTCTCCACTCCTTGCAACTCCCCTCTGTGCGTGAAAGCACTCACCCTCCTGAGCTTATCCTTCAATCAAGCAACTTCTTGCTGAGTCTTTTTGGGTGTTCAACAACCCAGTGAAGATCCTCCTGGGGACTCTTCCTCACATCCAGAACTCAAGGAGTTCTCTTCGCTTCTGTGCCTATCTGCACACTTCCTCGAAGCCCTCCTAGCGGAGTATCTTCTCCCATAGAACGTTCAATAGTTCTGTCCCTTCTGTGCACTTATGCATTGGCTCAATGCCCACCTGGCAGAGCTTTACAAAACTCCTTAGAGTTTCTGTCTTCTTCTTCAACTCTCAGCAGGGTTCTTCCAACTGCACCTTGTGCCTGTGCTCAATGCCCACTTGGCAGAGCCTTTACAAAACTCCTAAGAGATTCTGTTTGCAACTGTGTCTTCCTCCTGAGTTGTTGACTTCAGTCCTGTGCCATAGCACGTCTTTGTCTGACTCCGCAGAGTTCAGAAGTGCATCCTCTGTGCACCAGTATTCAGAGACCGCAGTACTCTTTCACGCCCTCCTGGCATGAAACCTCAAAGACCTTCACCTGAAATCACACAAACTCCCTGCAAATGCACAACTACAACATACATTCACAACATATGAAGAACACTCACATACATCCATACAACACAGAACTCATGCAGGAAAAACTGCTTCTGATTATATTAAAATGGCAAATGCCTGTTATTACAATGGTGTTTTTTGAGCTCTCTCAGGATCTTCTCTTCTCTGCTCTACATGCAGATCCTCATACCCTACCAAAATAAGATATCAAAATCTCTTTTACCTGAGGGGCTCATCGAGCGCTTCCCTCCAGGTCTACCTACCTTATTCAATTACAATAAATGGCTGTCTAGTCCAACATCTGGATCTATATCTCAACCGATCTACAATAAAGGCCGATCTTATCTACGCCTGCACAAAGACACGACTTCCATGGCTCACCAGCCTAAGCATTTAATTACATTCAATTCAAATTTGAATGAGGATTGCGCCTCCCTTCAGCTTTGAATGCATGCGTGCTAACGCGGCTGGATGGCTAGCTGGCTGACGTGGAGAGATGCTCCTGCATCATGAACCATGCATCAAATATGCTGGAATGAAAGGCACTTTTAATGTGAATTTCAACTACAAAGTAAATGCTTCATTGTTGGAGTCTCAAATTATAATTCAAGGCAAGGTAACACTGTAGTATTTTGAACATAGAGTCATCCAAATGACTTAAGATTCCAATTTTCATATTTTTCTTAAGATAAATAAGATGCTGCAAGTTTGATTTCTCAATGAAATAATGACATTCACAAGCTTTATGAAAGGCTATTTCTAGATTGCAGATTTAAACTCAAGAGAGTGCCATCATTCACTTATTCATCCAAGGGAGCATATTAAGATTTAGTTATGCCAAATAATATGTGAGAGAGTTATGTGAAATGTGAATTCAATGACAAATGCTTCCACCATATAATACTTTGAGTTATACCAAATCAAAATCCCATCATTATAAAGCAAGAGTTTGAGAGTAGATTCTACACTTTCTGATCCAGATGCCTTTATAAGAAAAACTTCAAAGCATTATCATCCATGAAACATTATAACCATATGTGTTTAAGTGTTCTTTTATTTTTTTGTTAGCCAAATATCCCTGACTTCCAAGATTGGCTTGTGGCCGAGCTGCCACGACCGAAGGGCATCTAAGTCGTAAAAATCACCCATGGATCGCACCAACCCTTAACATGGCTGGATTTGAGGTGTCCCCAGAGGTTTCAAACCGATGACTTCACTTACGGAGTGCCTTAACATTGCATTCCCTCACCAACTGCTCTACACCACGGGGACTCATATGTGTTTAAGTGTTAAATTGTAGCGTAAATATTATTTAATGTGTTCAGATACCAAGCAGTATTATGCCAACCATATAACCATTTAGCATGTGAAATCCCATCAAATGAATGGAGATATATGGCAAGAGAAAATGTAACATAAAGGATGAAGATATGGCCTGCTCTTGATGTATCAAATCTGAGTTATTTACAAGTCATATCAAAACTCAGCATGGCATTAAACCACAATTTGATTTCAAACGTGGCAGATCCGAGTTATCTTTAAAACATGTTCTAGATTTGTGTCAAACTTTCATTATGCAGATATTTCAACATGCCAACATCAGAATCAAAGAAAAAATCATTGGGTCCACAAGTATCAAGCTTTGTTTGAGCATTGATTTGCTCTTAGTTTTGTTTGAGTTCAAATTTTAAGTGCTGGATTTAAACCAAACCAAAATATGTTCCATCCAATAAGGGATTTAAAAATGACCTAACCATCAAGTCGCTTAGCCCCTTAATGCATCGATTTAGTTCATTAGTGTGATTAGACCATGCATCAGAGTTAAATTTCAAGAGGTAATCTTTAACCAAGTGACTAAACGTAGCAATAACAAAAAATGAAATAGACTAATCATTGAAGTGTTTTCTCAATTAAGCATCAATTTAGTCCTTTAGATCATGTATCATTGAGATGAACTCAAGATAAGATGTTAAGGCTCACTTACTCTCTTCTTATGAATTATTGCGACCAAAATCAAGAGAGAAAATGAAAAACGTATTTTAGAGATCCAAGCATGAAATGAAACAATTTGCCATATAAACTCAAGCTAAGCACTAACCTAAATCGTTAGCCTATTTCATTTGAGAAATTGAATCTACATCCAAAAAATATTAATACTTGTCACACTTTAGATTGCTTAAACAAAAAAAAATGATTTTGAATGATTTTCTATGATTGGGGAAAGGATGGATAACACCAGTGCTTGTCTTCCACTTGGGTTGTGGGGTCATACTTGATCTTGCTTGAGGTTTTGTCCTCGTACCAAATTTGGGGTTACAAATACCTTGTAATCCTCCAAATGAAGATACTTGGATGCTTCAAGCTTTTATAGGGGGAAGGGTTCTAGATCAAAACCTTTTCTAAGTAGCAACAAGGTAGTCTCTACTTCTATTCTAGAACAATAATTAAATCAATGATTTTCTAAATTCAATGTTATAGATCCAGAAAAATAGACAATTAAAGATTACAAGGAATGAATAAACAATTACCTTGTAAGATCCTCCAGTTGTAGCAAGATGCTCCTAGTGTGGTCTTTTGCTAGCTCTTTCATCCAAGAAACTTGTTACAACACAAATACTCCTAGTCACCCTAGACAACAAAAACCCTGAAGACAATTCCAAATGAGCACAACTCTAGCAAAAGTATGAGACACAATGGTTTCCTATTATTCTCCAACATGTTTACAAGTGAACGAGGGGCTCTTTATAAAAGAATAGAGCCTAACAACCTCATGAATAAAAAATGTTAAATGTCTAACCTCCTAGTTCAAAAATAAAAACTCTCCAACAAACTTAAAAACTTAGAGATAAATATGTTAGATACCTAATCCTTAGGGATTAAGGTACTTTGTAAATATTATTTATGAAAAATATGAAGAATCATAGGTGAATAGAAAGAGTCATTCAAACATCTTGGAAGATGAACCAAAGGTCACTTCATGTTATATTTATGAATGTCTCAAGTTAATACAAATCAATCAAATCAATCAAGAGTTATTAATAACATGCTTGCTAGTGGTATCATAGTTGATTTTAATTACCTGATTCTCTCCCACCTACAGAAACGCTTCTCAGATCTATTTATTCCCTCAAATCTATATGAGCAGATCCTGTCATTCACGTCCATCCTCTCTCTCACGTGCGATCTAACCACTCCTTTCATATGTTTGGAATTATTCTATCTGTTTATTCCCTCTACGTTACTCTGCCCTTCACGCCCCTCATCTCTGTTCATTGAGATCAACCTATGTACATTTGTTGTTAGGGTTTCCTCCACTCTCCTGCTCTCAGAAATCCTCTCCCCTCGTCCATTCACTTCATCGTTTCTTCTCGACGAGAGTTTCTTCTCTACATTTATTGCCTGCGAACGACCCATGACTCCATCAATAGCCTCTTAAAATATTCTTCTCTAATCTAATATAATAACCTTTCGGGAGTTTGCAATCACCATACTTTGGAGACTAAGTAACGACATAGGCATCGCTCTTGAAGTCACAGGTTCCAGTCTTGCTGCTATTCTTTTGATAGTAATTTTTGAAATCTTATGAAGCATGGGCTTCCAACGTGTTAGGATTGTAGAAAGCTGTGCACTGATACCACAAATCAAGGATTTTGTGAGAATGGTTCGACAATCACCTGGAAATACCCACGTGAGGGTAATGGTTTGTTGTTTGGCTCCGAGGAGATTATAAACAACTTCTAGATAACGCTTGCCATACTGCTTCACAATTTGCCTCACGAGACTGTTTTCATTTTTAGAGTAACCAATCACAGAGTGAGTCCTTGCCCCTTCACCTCCCCTCTGTCCATTCGTTTCGGTGGATTCTTTTTCTCTTGAGCCTTCCAATTCTGGTATGTTTGAATTCCTTTGTTGCGTTTTGTGCAAGTCATTTTGAGGGAATGTTTGAATTATATCCCATGAATGTTTGAACTATATCTTTACAACGAGGTAAACAATAAGTTAATTGAGCGACAACTTAATCATCTGAATCATCTGGATAGATTCACCCATGTAAAGACATATCACGAGTTTGATGATGAGATTTCACATCTTGAAGGGGATCCCTATCTCCTTTTGAAGTACCATCTCTCCCTGATGAAGAAGTTCCAACCACTTCATCACAACAAGAAATTCATTTGGATGATGTGATTGAAATGATTGAAAGGTTAAACGTTGATGGAAATGAAACACCATTTCAATCATTAGAGAAACTAGGACCATTTCAGAAAGGTCCACCAAAGTGTTTCATAAAGACACTTGAAAGTGTTCATTCTAAAGAGGTTGGAAAGCCATGAACCAAAAGTTTTACAAGAAAATATGGAAGTGATGTAGATAATTCAGATTTAGGTGATGTAGATGATATGAATGTTTCATATTATTGTGAATTAAATTTATCTACTAACTTTGGACCAACTTCCTTTGAATAAACTACTTCTCATGATGAGTGGAAATAAGTCATGCAGAAAGGGTATGATGCTCTCATCAAGAATGGGACATGGACGTTAGTGGTCCCTCCATTTGGAACCAAACCAATTGGACACAAAGCAAGGTTTGTGGAAAAATGATTTGCACAGAAAGAAGGCATTGATCATGAGGAGACTTCCCCCCCCACAAAAAAATGGGATACCATTAGTACTCTATTTTCCTGGCAACACATAATGGATGGAAAGTTCATCAAAGGGATGTGAATATTGTTTTCTTGAATGTCGACTTGAAAGAGAATGTCTTCATGTCTCAACAAAAGGGTTTTTTTGTGAAGGGGAAAGAACATAAAGTATGCAAACTCATCAAATACTTATATGGCCTGAAACAAACATAGCGAGCCTGGTATGGAAAACTAATTTAGCATCTTCTGAAATTGAATTTCAAGCACTTTAATCTTGATGATGCAACTCTATTTTTCAAGAAAGTTGGAAAAATTGTTGTATACTTTGTAGTGTATGTAGATGATATGTTGATAACAGGAACAATGAAATCTATATTGTATCCATAAAGAAAGAATTGAATAAATTCTTTGAGATGACATATTTGGGACATCTTCACTACTATCTGGGCATTGAAGTGGCTCAAAATCCAAAGTACATATTCACCTTTCAAAATAAGTACATTAGAGAATTGTTGAACAAGTTTGGCATGGATGAGTGTAACTCTCTCTCCACTCCAAGGGAACAAAACTTGAAAGTCACATCAAAATAAGAGAATGAATTTGAGGATGAAACCAATTGCAAACAATTTGTGGGAAGTCTTATCTACCTTACCACCACCAGACCAAATATTTCATTCATCATTGGGATTCTTTCCAGGTTTATGCAAAAATCTTGTGAAGGACATTGGTTTGTGAAGGACATTGGTTTGCGACAAAAAGTGTTCTAAAATACTTAAAGGGAAGTCAAGACATTTGACTCAAGCATTATAAGGTGGATGGATTCAACTTGATTGGATATTTTGATTCAGACTTTGACGGAGATAAAGAAAATGGAGTGTCAACTTCAAGCTATCTCACAAGTCTTGGATTAGTAGCTATCTCCTAGAGATCACACAAACTGTAAGTTCTAATATATTCCACAACAAAAGAAAAATATGTTGTAGTTGCATAAGTAACAAATAAGATTGTGTGGCTTAGGAAAATTCTTGAATATTTGCAGGAAAAATAGGTGAATTCTATTCCTCTTTTGGATGAAAATACTTCTGCAATCAAGTTGGCCAAGAATCCCAGATTCCATGATCAAACCAAGCACATCAACACAAAATACCATTTGATTCGATATCATGTAGAGACCAAGACTATTCACTTGTCAGACATTGTTCCACAAATGAGAAAATTGTGGACATCTTCACCAAAGTGCTTGGAAGAGAAAAAATTGAAAAGTTCAGAACAATGTTTGGACTCACAAACACCCATTCAAATTAAGGAGGGGGAATGTTAGATAACTAATCCTTAGGGATTGAGGTAATTTGTAAATATTATTTAGGAGAAATATGAAGAGTCATAGGTGAATAGGAAGAGTCATTTAAACCTCTCTGAAGATGAAACCAAAGGTCACTTCACATTGTATTTATGAATGTCTCACGTTAATGCAAATCAATCAAGTGTGGAGTTATTCAATAACCTGCATTATAAAATACAATAAAGAATGTGGGCTTGGAAATACAAACTCCTAAAAAACGCAGGATAGGAATAGGTGTGCTCTTATAGAGTTCTCTAACCACCAAGTAGAGGTCACACATGTGGTACAAAAGGATTATTAACAAGTGCACCCTCCCAAATCTGTGGTAGAATAATATTCAACTAAGAAGAGTGCACTCCACAAGAAGATAACAACCACTGGTACATGTGACAAAGAAGTAAGGTGCTCCAACAAACACTAGCACATGTGGCACAAGAGATGAGATGCTCCAATGAATGAGTGGTCCAATCAAGTCATAACCACCTCAACAAACTCATAACGACCTTAGGAAATGCTCCAAGTGAATGTAACAACCTCATAACCAACTCTAACCACCATAGCTAACTCACACGTGTGGGAAAAATGTATAAGAATTCTCAACAAATCCACATGCGTGCGGATATTCATCCAAGAAGATTGGTGTGCCCTCAAGAGGTGATCTATGTGGCATGCCTGATGATGTGGAGTCCCTATCACATTGTCCAATGTAGTGACATGTATCTCAATAATTGTACATGTATCCCAATGAAAATACATAGATACCAATGTAGTGTCATAGAT
Source organism: Picea glauca (assembly GCA_000966675.3). Classification (NCBI taxonomy): domain Eukaryota; kingdom Viridiplantae; phylum Streptophyta; class Pinopsida; order Pinales; family Pinaceae; genus Picea; species Picea glauca. The sequence continues at coordinate 82,729 of JZKD02S1734123.1, read as the reverse complement.
CCCAATAAAATGGCATAGGAACCCAATGCAGATATATATGTTTGTATGCTAGTACATGGGTCCTAATGCAATGTCACAAATCCCAGAGAAAGCATACAAATGTTGAGAGATAGTACATGGATTTGAAGGCATATATGCCACCCTTGATGCACGTACATATATCACAATGCAATATTCCCACCTATAATAATGAGTCATGCCTCAATATACATGTCATTAGGTAACAAACATATAAGTTCTTTCTTCTAACTTCTTAGTAAAACATTTAAATTTTACACTTTAGGTTAAGTTCAACCATTGCGGGGACAACATTAACCCCTATTACATGTGAAACTCCTAAGACCAAGAAGTATGTCCTAGATTTTTAAGTTAGAAGTAGGTAACGCGATCCATAATTTTTTGCGGAAGGGGAAAAGGGAATCTTCATATCCATGATGATGTATAGTTCTTCTTAGCCTAAATTTCAAGAGCTAGGGGTCTTCTGAAAGGAAAACTATTCTAGTCTCTAGAAAGGTTTGTTCCTATTTCATATCCTAACCCTTTATGAAGTACCATAGCCCGATATCATCTCATTAACATTAAGATCCATCATGAATGAAATGAATGAATGCAAGAAATTCTGATCTAAAGTGTTCTACAAGAAGCATGCGGGAAAAACAAGAAAGGTCCAAATAGCTTATTTATCTTTTCCTAAAACTAATGAGATGATCAAATCATGTTGCAATGATGCAAGAATGAAATTCTAATCCTGGAAAAACATTCTTAACCAACTCTTATAAAATGTAACAAATTCTATAGGAAGCATAATGAAATTACAGTTATAACAAGATTTTGTCATGCACAACAAAACTACACAAAATAAAAAGAAAGAAATTACATAAGTTTCCTTGAGCCCTCTTGAGTGGGCCCTACCCAAGCAACATAAGGAACCTGAAAAAAACTAATAAGTTGAGAAGTAAAACATATTTATTGATTAATCACAAGTACATTCATGGAGCATAGCTCCAAGTATTCAAACTCTCTGAATAAAAAATGACAAAATACAATTCTCAATCTTTTATCAACACTTCCTCCTCCCTCAAGGATATTCCTTGAGGTATATTAATTATACTACTAGAAAACTCATCCCTATCCTTGAATCAAGGAGAGATTGTGGGGATTTTCTTCCCAATGTTCTTTCCTTAAGAATCCTTGTCTTCATTGGTTGTCTTTTGGATCCTTCAAGTTCGAGTTTAATGATAGAAAATATGGTGGTAGGTGGGGACAAGATTCCTTGATTTTCTCCATGTGTTGGGATCTCCATCCATCTATGAATAGTTTGACCTATGGAGGTTAGGCTACACATACACTTGTATCGTGAAGTTTAGGGAAAACATAAACATTACTCATCATATCTTAAACTCAAAATCATTCATAAAATAAATTGCAAAACAACCACATTTTATATTAGACATGGTCAAAAGGGTGAATTCTTAAGTACATAGTGGCCAAAAATGTGTCTTTGATGGGCCCTTTAGACATGAATTATAGAGGCCTATCATTACCCCCTACCTGAAGCTTTTGCACACCCTTGTGAAACAAAAAATTAAATGTACCCTCTTCAATCATTGCTATTGTTGCTGCTTATTGAACTTTTTCCTAATGTCCTAATGATACAAATATTTGGGTAGAGTCAACTTCTATCTGTTCATTTTCGACACCAAAATGCAACACAAATCATTGATGTTGAGCTCCTATGCGTCCCTATCCTCATTCATTTTCCATACGAACATGGGCTAATTCATCGCTTGTACAAGGGTTTTCAAATTATTAAAGATTTGTTGGAAGTATTGTCGATACTCTCAATTGATGAACCAAGTCCTATGGTACCTGTAATCCTCTTTTTGTGGATAACTAAGGAGATTATGTCTCGAGGCCCTCATGTTGCAGATATGGAGTTCCGAGAGACTACATGACCAACAATACCCTTTGCAGAGATGGAAAACCCACTCACCACCACAGATGGTCACAAGATTGTAGATGGCATCCACCACACCAGCTGGCTTCCAGAAGGCAGTGAGCCTTGCTCCATGAGGTACAAGTCAATATTACGGTGAACATCATTTCAATATTTAAGCCATTTGATTATGTTGTATCTTAGATTTCTCTAGATTTCATGATATATGCTTGGACATTATGCCCTTTTCCCTGCTTCACCTTGGTGGTTGACATTGTTCCCTAGTAAGTGGTTTTCCTTGGGGATGGGTTTGCTACTAGGAACTCCCTTAATGAGCCATCGTACCATTCCCGACCATACTTACCACTTTCCATCATTATTCCCATCCATGTCCTTTTCTCTTGGGATTTTAGGGTATATTGACCCAAGAAGGGGTTGTCCCTCATTCTAAGGGAAGAAGGGGCTAACGAACCAGAGGGGTTGGTGTTGGGTAAAATATAAAATCCTCATATAAACCTTCCATATTCTTCGCCTAGGGATCACCCAAGAAAGCAATGAAACACTTATCTTTAAATAAAGGGGACCCACAATATAATAAATAAATGTTTGAAAGTTTAGTTGAAGGATAGGAGGTCTCATCACGAGCCGACCTATCATGTCCATGGATATCTAGTGGTATGACATTGTCATCATTTGGTCACCAAACCAGGGCAATGGCTCTCAGTTGCATGGCTCTCAATTGTCACCAAATCAGGGCATGGTGGTGAGGTGCCACTCTTTGACACATGGAAATTTTGGGGAGAAGAAGGTATTCACCATGATATGAGTGCCTAGATTCTTGACACATGGCCTTTGGAGGCTCATCCATGCTTCTCCAACACCAACAATTTCCTCAAAGTGGAAAAACGTCCCGTAAAGGGGTGACATCCTCCTAAATTAGGGTTTAATTTGTGCAAAAAGTGAAATTTTAAGTGTATTATTTAATATTACTTTGTTAAGGTGGAAATATTAGGGTTGTTGACCCCTAATCTTGTTTTTTACTCCTTAATTTGTGGACAAACTATGTTAGCTACTTTTAGTATAAATAGAGATCATAAGATCTCATTTTAAATCATAAGTCTCCCTCTTGTGAGAGACTTGGTTTGAAATTTTCATCCCTCTTGGCTCTTTTTATCTCCTGTGCACTTCTTTATGGATATCTATTAGTGAATGGTTGATGGAAGTCTAGTGCTATCCTTGGATGATGCTTTTCTATCTCTTATGGTGGATTGTCTTAACATTTCTCTTGATCTTGATATGTTTTTTACTCTCTTGCTATCATTTTCTTCAAGTCAAGTATTGTTATGCTAGGATCTAGGTGGGAAGTATAAGGGCATACACCCCCACCATATTCTGTAATGATCCCAAGCCATTATGCAAGGATCAGCACTGTTTTAGTGTCTTTTTAAAACTTTTTCTGAGTGAGGTATTTCGTCAAACACTTTGCTGATCTACCTTTTAGATGTGTTTATATGTGTGTATGCAGCAAATAACATAAATAGATAACCATGGAACATACCTCAACCATATGCAATAAGATAGACAAGCCAAAACATCTCAATTCTTCTTTA
>JZKD02S1734123.1:66768-79133 GCA_000966675.3 Picea glauca | reverse complement strand
AACACTTATCTTTAAATAAAGGGGACCCACAATATAATAAATAAATGTTTGAAAGTTTAGTTGAAGGATAGGAAGTCTCATCACGAGCCGACCTATCACGTCCATGGATATCTAGTGGTATGACATTGTCATGATCTGGTCACCAAACCAGGGAAATGTTTCTCAGTTGCATGGCTACGAGAAAGGGGGTCTCATCATGAGCCAACCTTCTTATTTCCATTAGGTGTTTGTGGGTGACATTTCCATAACCTGGTCACCACACCATGGAAGTGACCTTCAATCTTTTCTTATGCTATTATGAAAGAAAATATAAATAAACAAAGATAAAAGGCAATTGATGGGCTTGAAAAAATTGCATTGCGGACGAAGGTACCACACACACTTTACAAAGGCACCCATGAATGAGACACTATGACCCCTTGTATGTCATGATCCCTATGCCCATTGAGTCTTGACCCCATCCACCTCATACACTTTACATGGCTTAGAGAGGGACCTATTGGAAGCTGCCCTTGACCTAGGGAAAGATCTACCCAATAAGACACCTTGTCAACCCTCCCATATTTAAGCTTGACAAGTCGCATAGTGTCTTTGAGCTATTAATTGTTTGATATAGTGATATTTGATGCACATGCTTGGATGGATTATTTATTGATTGGATTCACTTATCATGATGTTATGACTTGAGATCCTTGGAGGGCGTGTTCATTTGTCTTTGCAGGACCTAGTTGGTGGACTATTTTGGGAGAACAAGCCTAGCTTAGGCTTCCATGGGGCTACAAGCCCATAGGTTGGATTCCAGGGGCCCGCATGCCATATGAGAGAGATCAGACTTGGACGACCTCGATGATTACTTGGAAGACCTATCCCACTCCTTACTTTCCAAACAATTTTCCCAGGAGGGGAAAAACGTTCCACTTTTGAGCTTGACGTCATGATCTTGGGAGCTAGGGAATGGTGGTGAGGTGCCACTCTTTGACACATGGAAATTTTGGCGAGAAGAAGGTCTTCACCATGATATGAGTGCCTAGATGATTGACACATGGACTTTGGAGGCCCATCCATTCTTCTCGAACACCAATGATTTCCTTAAAGTGGCAAAACGTCCCCTAAAGGGGTGACGTCCTCCTAAATTAGGGTTTAATTTGTGCAAAAAGTGAAATTTTAAGTGAATTGTTTAATATTAATTCATTAAGGGGGAATGATTAGGGTTGTTGACCCCTAATATTTTGTTTTACTCCTTAGTTTGTGGACAAACTATGTTAGCTACTTTTAGTATAAATAGAGATCATAAGATCTCATTTTAAATCATAACTCTCCCTCTTGTGAGACACTTGGTCTGAAATTTTTGGCCCTCTTGGCTCTTTTTAGATATTGGGCACTTGTTTATGAATATCTATTGGTGAATGGTTGATGGAAGTCTAGTGCTAGCCTTGGATGATTCTTTTCTAGATCTTATGGTGGATTTTCTTAGCATTTCTCTTGATCTTGATTTGCTTTTTACTCTCTTTCTACCATTTTATTCAAGTCAAGTATTGTTATGCTAGGATATAGGTGGGAAGTATAAGGGCATACACCCCTACCATAGTCTTCACTATTTTATTTTCTTCATCTCATTGATTTTGTAAGGTTTTTCTAAGAGAAGTATAAGGGAATACACCCTCTTAATATAAACCCTATCCTAGAGAAAATTTCCTTGGGAAGTGAAAGGGATTACACCCCCATGGAGGTAGCTTCTCTAAGCTCCATTTGACTCCATTAACCTGGTAGTAAAGGCACTAGTCATACTCTTTTGCATTGGAGATATAAAATCACTACCTTTGGAAACATAATTTTTGACCTTTTGAAAGTTCTCTTGCTTGAAGTTGATTTGTTTCATTGAGAGGAGTCTTCCCCCACTAGGGCGTCCCCTCTCTCCCAAGACTCTAATTGTTGTTACAAAATTTAACCTACAACCATTAGGGTTGCATAACCCTAGCTATTAACACTCTCATAACTCCTAAACTAACCCTAGACTAACTCTCTAACTTTGCTCATTTACTCTCCTAACTAGGGCGCATCTTTTGAGCTAGCTCTTGGAAAATTTTCATGGTTTACTTTGCTGCTTCTTGCCACTGAATGATACATCCATAAGGCTGCATTTTTCTTCAGAAAACACATGTTTACAACAACCATCTTATCTAGCTTCTTAAGTGCCAATTTTCAGCCTATATTCAATGCTAAGTTTGATGCTGATTTACCTAACTAGTCTAGATCTTTATATGCTGATTTTAGATGTTCTAGTTGTTGATATAAGCTGATATATACTTCTGAAAATTAGGGACAACAAGCTTAACTTTCTGATCCAACTAACGTATATCAAAAAGTGTGTTTTCTTGTGTCTTGGGCAGGTACAATCATCCAAAAAAGTACTATACTTGTGGGGCAGGCAACAATTACGTGACTTGCAAGGAATCTCTCCCTACCTTTCATTCCAATTAGATTTGACCTCTAGGGGCTTCACTTCCATTCCCTCCATCTCGATCTCAATCCCCCTAGGTTCACCGGGATCGCCTCCCTAGAGTGACCTAGTCACCTTTGAAGTGAGGGACCTACATCGAGGTGACATTGGGTGTAGGATTCCCAAGTTATAGTAATTGTTTCGTGGTTGGTTCGGGATTTTCCCAACCTACAACTTGTGCTATAACATTTTGGTGCCGTTGCCGGGTAGGATTTTGAATCCTCTTCTTACCCTAATGACACTTTGGTAAGCTATCCCAAATCCTTTCCCTTAGCTTACCCGACGAATCCACCCAAGGAACATTCCCTTTCCACCTTTCTTGATGAGTTCATTTTGAAACTCATCTGGTGACTCCACCTTCCCAAAACCCTTCTTTCCCAAAACCTTTTCCTTCTGGGAGGTTCAATATTTCTAAGTTTTACCAAAGAAGGCCTTCTCTCAAGCCTCTCATTGCTAAAACCCTTTTCCATAAATCCCTTCCCCTTGCTCCAATGGCTCACCCTTGGGAAATAGACCTCTACAAACCCATTAACATGACCGATATCCAAGGCTACTCTAACCAAATTCCAATAGATGTTAACAAGTGGTTGCCAAAGTTCCTAGGAAACAATGTGATAATTGTTGAAGACCACATTTATGTCATGGGTCGAGATATGGACAATGCAAGTATTGATCACAGAGATGTGGCCATGAGACTATTCACTTCATCACCGACTGAAGAATCTCTTAATTGGTTCAGAGGACTCCTTGATAAGCATATCACAACTTATGATGCCTTTTTTGACTTATTTAAAAGCAGATGGTTGAGAAAATCATATGGTGGGACACTTGGAACTTAGTTCAATAAAATAAAGAAAAAGGAGAATGAAACAATAAAGGAATCCATTTCAAGATTTGACAGGTTGTACAATCAAATTCTAATAGATTACCATCCTACAACATCATTAGTTCGTTTCCTTTACATGAATTCCTTTGAAGGGCGGTTCCGATACATTCTTAAAGATAAAAATCCCATGTCATTGGAAGAGGCTAAATAATTCAGTATCAAAATTGAAGAGAATCTCCTTGATTAAAAAATAGAACCTTTTCATTACCCCCCCAACAAGACATAATCAAGGACGAAGGTTTCCAACAATAGTACTCTTGATCCAATTTCTCTCTTGACTCAGAAGATAGACCAGATGAATACTTGGTTTTTCTAGGTGAAGGATCAACTTATGAACCGTATGAATACAGTGGAAAGAAATCAATTTGCTCCCAGACCTCAGTTTTACGGACAACAAAGAGATGCCACCGGTTGGAAGACAAGACCTCAACAAGAGGCAATGGTCCTAGATACTTTGAAACTTGTTGGAACAATTGATATAGAAGCATGGTGTCTCCCATGCCAAGAACCCCACAAGGAATATGAATTCCCCCGAAAAGAAGAATATCATCCCGACGATATAAACTTCATGATTTACAATCTCAATGATGAACAGGTTACTCAAGAATAGATCAATGAATCCAAAAGAATAGGAGAAAGAGAGGGGAGAATCTAGGCCTTAAATAAACTAACATATGATCAGAATAAGGAATTAAGTAGGAGGGAAATTCTAACCTACATAAGAAGAAATGCTTTAGCCCCTCCATTGTAGCCTGATACTCTTCTTTTAACAACAGAAAAGGTGTCTCCACCACCTCCACCACCGGTATGTGAGTTGCTTCCTAATCCAAGTCCTACAAATGACATTCAATTGAATATCAATGTTGCAAACATGTTTGGAAAACTGAATATGATTGTCCCAGTGACAAAGATGTGTAATATACCTTCCATAAAAAGGGAAATTTTGAAAATCTTACAGGTGCCAACCAAGGAGGAGGATCCTCCCATCATGTTAGACACTATGTATCTTGATTGACCAAGGGACAAAACCCCTCCTTTATATCTTTCATTAGACATAAATGACCTCCATTTGAACAACTGCATGCTTGATTCGGGGGCCTCTGCAAATGTCATATCATTGAAGGTAATGAAACAACTTGGTTTGAAGACAACCCTACCTTATGACAATGTATGTGGTATTGATTCCAAAAAGGTCAAAGTTTTTGGGGTATGTGAGGATGTTGAGTTTTTTCTAATTGACTTCCCACATATCAACATTCTCATGGACATAGTAGTGACCAACGTTATAGATTCTTGGGGGATGATTTTATCTAGGAGATGGTTTACTGCTCTTGGGGGTTTCCTTAGGATGGATCTCACCCATGCACACATTCCTATGGGGGATGAAACTTTTCAGATACTATACAATCAAGAGAAAGATGATAGACATGTGATGAATCCTGATGGTCCTGATTATGCCAACGAATGTGATTATGATGTACTCCAATAGACCATTGAGTATGAACCATCTGAGCTACGTTTTATGCAGGAGGACTCCATAGACACACTTCTTCCATGGATAGATCAATACAAAGACAAACTTGCAAAATACCATGGGAAGGAGCCAGGGTCTATACAAATTTTGAAGAAGGAAGATAAGAAAAGGGAAGAAATCATCAAAGATACAGTCCACACAGAGCCTCCATATGATGAGAATACACCTTGCATGTATTTTAATGAAGGAAGTATTGTTCTCATGTGGGACAAAAGAAAGGGTAATCCCAAATATGAAAGGAAAGATAATAATTCATGGGTTGGCCCTTACATCTTCAAGAAGAACTCTGCCAAAGAAAGGTAGTATTTGACAACATTAGACGGGAGAAAGATGTCACTACTAGGATATGGGTCTCTTCTCCAACCTCACATATAGGTCACATGACTTCTTCAGGGCCTGTGCCCCAGGTAAGTAGGTAAGTCACTTTGATTCCATGTATTTGCATCTTTATTTTTCATACTAGTTTAGATGCATTTCATTTTACTCTACTTGCATATTGATCTCATGCTTAGTATATAATTTTTTGAAAAATGTCAAAATTTTATTTTTCTAGCTTAGTTGGTTTTGATTATGATCATATGAGAACAAGGATGAGTAGGCCATCCTACACTTGAAATTTTGATGTTTCCTTGCAAGCACGGGTCTGTCATGAGATGTTGTGGTTCTCATGCACTCTACGGGGAGCACATGTCCCCAAGTAGGAGCCAGATGTTATCCCCATTTTGTGGATAACTAAGGAGATGATGTCTCGAGGCCCTCAGGTTGCATATATGGAGTGTCGAGTGACTACATGACCAACAATACCCTTTGCACAGATGGAAAACTCACTCACCACTGTTGACGATTAAAATCGCAACAAGGAATTTCTCCTGCAAAGTATTGCTTAAGTCCTATTATTTAAACTATGCTAATGATATAATACTAGTAGGTGGGACCCCCTTGTAGATTGGAGGCTCAAAGATAGACATATCACACATTTTTTCTGCTGTTGTTTTGACGTTTCTTACATAGTCCTATATGGTCGACAATGCAGTCTTGGTTTCATCTCGACATAGTAACAGGTGGATGATGCATTTTATGGGATGTTTCTACAATTCAAAGAATTATTTTTTATGTTATGATGGGCATGTATTTATAGTTTCTATGATTTAATCATGTCACAAATCATTGTCATCTACTACCTGGCCACATACACAAAAGAAATATGTTAGTAATGACATAACCAAAACAAAAAGGAAACTCATGAAAAAATCCTAAAAGGAAAGGATGTTTGTTTGAGCAATGCCAAGGATTATATGCAAATGGAAAAGTAAAATATGTTAGTGTTAGTCCTAACTATTATATGGTTGTTTAGTGGCTATGTGATTTTCATTTGATTTATTTTGGGTGGTGCATTGGGCAAGGAATATCATCGCAGATTTCAATGGTTTGGGCATTGAATACATGGTTAAATGATATGGTGAATGTTTGGTTCTCTTGTACTTCGGAATTGAATAGGATAGGAGATGGAAGCGACGTGCATTAAATGAACGTCACTCCATACTCCCCCAATCGATCGTCACCCTATTATTTTTCCTTGTTGCATTTCGGTCTGTTGGTGGTTAAGCTTCGCATTTCAGGCTTGGGAAGAAGAACGCTCATCCAACTTGCCCTTTTAAGCTCTTTGTTACAGGTATGGTTCTTTTTCACCCCATCCATGAATTATACTATGTGTATGAACAAAAAATGGCTCAATAATGCTTGGGTTTGTGTGTTCTTGAGAATTTCAACTGTGTAAATGCGTGTTATTTCTTAGGGATGATTTTAAGGATGGAAATTTATTTTAAAATGTAGAAACCTTGGTGAATCTTACTAATCCTTCATATGCCAACTATAAATGTTGGGCGACATTTTTGTAAAAATATTCAAATTTCTAAGGATTTTATATAGTTTTATAAAATTTGGGCGATTTTTAAGGTAAAATAATTTTATGCTATAGAATTTGGGTGAATCATTTTTAAAATAGCGAATCTCGTTTTTGGAAAAACCATGGAAAATTAGCCTATGAGTGAAATTTAGCCCCTAAAATCATCCATGTTTCTCTCTGAGATGATTGTGTAATTGTTTGGATTGCAAGCAAAATAATTGGTTTTTTGGTTGAGTTGTACATTCACTAGTTGCTCCGTCAGTTAAAATCGTGGTGGGTCTCTGTGGATAATAAGTGAATTGGTTATATATCACTTTGTATTAATGGTGGAGGGTTTCTCTCTTTGTATTATTGTCAGTTGCTTCCTCATAGTCATGAGTGTAACCTTATCCAGTCACATTTATATTGCTATTTGGTTGTTGTGTATTTTTCATACCAGAGTCATGGTCGTGGGCTCATTCTCATTGTCTTGGAACCAAAGTATCTCAAGATCCAGTCTTAGGGTGGCCATAACGTTGATATATACTGTATGGTTGTGGGTGATATAAGTTATGCCTCAATGTTATGCATCCTCACAGGTATTGTTGTCAAATGGTTCGACTCTTAAGAAAATAGACAGAGGTTATATCTCCGTGTGTTCTTTGTAACTATCACTATTCAATTAACATTCGCCTCTCCTATGTAGGCGTAAAACACACTATGTGCATTGGCCTTTTCCACCCTACTCGTCGTTGTCTTCCTCTATGGCTAACTATTGTTCCATTGCTCAGACTAGGAGTTATAAGGAGACCCCGTGGCTTACTATTGTGTCTTTATTGAAAGGTTTTTTCTTGTGGTTGATATGTCTCTGAGGACCTCCAGTTCTCCATGCTATTGTTTAATGAACATGCTCTCGATTGTCTCCTTATATTTGTTTGTGACAGAGCCCGATTTGAAATCTCCAACTGTTCTCCTCCCTTCGAGTATCTTCTTGGTTGTAAAATATTGGTTTATCAAGTGGAGTGGTTATGGAATTTTTCGTTGAGTCCCTATCTCATCTTTCTATGATTAAAATGATTGAAGAGTTACAATTGGGAAAGAGTAATTATATGCAGTCGAGGGATGTTATCCTCTTGTTATGTTTCCACTCAATGTGTTCTTACATTGTGGTCTTAATTGCAAATTGGAAACATTTGTGTGTTTCGCTAGGCTCGATCATGGTTATAACTAATTATGAAAATGGTGACTATGTGTATTTGGTTACGTTCATTGTGCATATATTATTGAATCATTGGGCATATTGTAAATGGTTACATTGACATTGATGAGGCTCGGGTTTTATGTTGACTGTGGTTCCATTGAAAAAACTTATTGGTTGATATGATGAAGAAAGTGTGTAATCAGGCATGTTTGGAAGTCTGCTTGTATTTGGAAAGGGACCTATGTATATTTTAATTTGGGCCGATCATGAATTGGTAGATAGTGGATGTTATTTTTATAGTGATGCAGAGGTGGAGAAATGTTGTTGTGTGTTTTCTTTAAATTCTTAAAAGGAAAGAAAATAAATTAAAGACCAAGCATTTTATTAACATGATTGTTGAATGGAAAGTTGTTTTGATTATGAGTATGATTGCACAGACTGTTCTAAATTGAGAAGTTTTGAGAAATTTAAATGCTGGAACAATGAACAGTTTGATACACATTAATTGTTGATATGATGTTGGTATTTTTTGTATTGATTTTAGTACAGAGTTATGTTTATTGATTACTTGATTTGTTTTATGAACAATATTCGTTATTTCCCTGCCATTCTCTCACTTTTTCGCACATTACAAATTCCCTCACATTCCCAGATTCACTATTCACACCCTGTTCTTAAAATTAAATTATAATTAAATGAAAACTCGGTATGATAACAATTGAAGGATGGCACATAGATGAGTTATAGTTAATATGTTTTGTTATTAAAACACAATTGATTGTTTAATGATTTGTTGAATAGTAACCATGATATATTCCCTTTCATTTTATCACTTTTCGCTCAATACAACCCCTCATATATCCCATAACCCTTATTCACCCCCTGCTCATTGACAAGTATTAAACGATTTTTATGGATTGGATTGCATGAGTCTGATGTGTTGCTAAGCCAAAATTTGTTTCATATTTAAAGAGATGTCATGTATGGTTTGTTGAAAAAACTAGTTGCTAATAAACACTGTATACATGAATGAGCTTCTTCAATAGAGGAAGCCATGGCCAAAATACAGGGGAAGAGGAAATTGGAACAGGGGCCCTAGAAGGCCAAGGTTTTCAATACATTTTGATGGAGATTCACAAGCGTTGAACCAACTATTCCAAGCTAATTTTTTCAACTGGATTGGAAAAGGGGTGGTCCAACCTAGGCCAGAAAGGCCTCCTTTCCAACCCCCACATGTCCCTGGTATCCCAGTTCCCCCTCATGTCTCATTACAACCTAAAGTCCATGAAAATGACGGATGAAAAGAGATTGTCCACCCGATAGTCTCCCAACATTGTGGCTGGCCCAATTTGTCTCTACCTGCTCCTCCTCCACAAGTTAACCCAATTGTCCAAGATTCCCCTGCACACTCACATGTACAGTCTTCCCATGCAAGAAAGAGGATAAAAACCAAAGCCCACCATGCACCTGATAAAGAAAAGCTGTTGTTGCCCCCTCGTCTCCCTCAAGTGACTTTGCCAAATCCGTTTCATCTCGCATGCACTTGAGAGATGATTTCTCTCATGTTATCAGTGAGATCAGGCCTAAAGGCTCCACACAACCTAAGGAAAATTCAGATAAATCAAAGGGAGACAGTAGCAACAAAGGGAAAATTGCCTCCCAAAGTGGAAAATATGGTCTTTGAGTGTTTTTTTTATTGATTGTTGAGAACAATTGACTGCTGAATTTTTTGGACAACAAACTATTTTTGGATGTTTTGGATATTATATTTTTTTGAATATAGTTTCAAATATCATTGATACTAATTTTCAAATTATGAGAGTGATGATGGGAGCCACAAGGAGGGATGTGTTTGATTGATTGACTAGTTGTGTTTATGTTTGTTAAGGAACTAAAGGGAGTCACAAGGGGTCCCACTTACTATTTATTATTTATTAAAGACCCTTATTATTATTTTATTAATTCCCCCCCCTAAACTAAAAGTTAGTTGAGTTTTAGTTAACTTAACTAAAAGAGGTAGTTTAACTACTTCAACTAATTTTGATTGCTTAAAGGCAAAAATAGAAGGAGGAACAAGAGGAGAATAAAAGAAGAAAACATACTGAGGTCTGCTCTTGAGTTTAATTGAGATAGTTTAGTTTTCATTCATTCTTTAATTCATTGAAATCCTAATTCTCTTTTATGACAACAGGGTCCTATTGTAGACAACAAGATTCAAGGCAGAATTACATCATTCAGACACTTGTTTTTCAGAGGTGTTGATCTATCTTTGATAGTCTGTGTAGACTTGTCTGTTTGTGAATTAAATTTCATGATTGATAAAGGATATTGTGCAGAGTTGAGTGGGCACCAATCTGTGGCAAGTTGATCCATCTTTTAAAGTTCAGTTTTTAACTTTCTGTCAGAAGTCTTTTTGTATGGTTTTCATTGGGGACATCTAAGTTTGACTTTGGTCCAAACTTCCTCAGGGAATTTTGTAAAGAGAACGATTCTTTTGATTAATTGGAATGAAATAAGCGATTTCTTTCTGTCTCATCTGTGTTAATTATTGACTTGGTACTTTTTCTTATGTCTCTACATTTACTTTTTCATCTGTTATATTCAGAAAATTACATAAATATTGATTTTTTCAGCAATATTTTATTTATAAGAAAATCATCCTAAGCCCTTGTAACCAATACTTGTGGATTAGGAAACAATTTTTTGAGGCTATAAACATAGGGTGATATTCCCGTCTATCTTGCCTTAGCCAAGAAATATCTGAAAATGTTTGAGTAAGATAATTTTATATCTTTTCCTCAACAACCACCACAAATGGTCACATATTTGCAGATGCCATCCACCACACCAGCTGGCTTCCAGAAGGCAGTGGGCCTTGATCCATGAGGTACAAGTCAGTATTACGATGAGAATCATTTCAATATTTAAGTCATTTGATTATGTTGTATCTTAGATTGCTCTAGATTTTATGATATGCGCTTGGACATTATGCCTTTTTCCCTACTTCACCTTGGTGGTTTACATTGTGCCCTAGTAAGTGGTTTTCCTTGGGGATGGGTTTGCTACTGGGAACTCCATTAATGAGCCATCATACTGTCCCCGACCATACTTACCACTTTCCATCATTATTCCCATCCATGTCCTTTTCTCTTGGGATTTTAGGGTATATTGACCCAAGAAGGGGTTGTCCCTCATTCTAAGGGAAGAAGGGGCTAACGAACCAGAGGGGTTGGTGTTGGGTAAAATATAAAATCCTCATATAAACCTTCCATATTCTTCGCCTAGGGATCACCCAAGAAAGCAATGAAACACTTATCTTTAAATAAAGGGGACCCACAATATAATAAATAAATGTTTGAAAGTTTAGTTGAAGGATAGGAGGTCTCATCACGAGCCGACCTATCATGTCCATGGATATCTAGTGGTATGACATTGTCATCATTTGGTCACCAAACCAGGGCAATGGCTCTCAGTTGCATGGCTCTCAATTGTCACCAAATCAGGGCATGGTGGTGAGGTGCCACTCTTTGACACATGGAAATTTTGGGGAGAAGAAGGTATTCACCATGATATGAGTGCCTAGATTCTTGACACATGGCCTTTGGAGGCTCATCCATGCTTCTCCAACACCAACAATTTCCTCAAAGTGGAAAAACGTCCCGTAAAGGGGTGACATCCTCCTAAATTAGGGTTTAATTTGTGCAAAAAGTGAAATTTTAAGTGTATTATTTAATATTACTTTGTTAAGGTGGAAATATTAGGGTTGTTGACCCCTAATCTTGTTTTTTACTCCTTAATTTGTGGACAAACTATGTTAGCTACTTTTAGTATAAATAGAGATCATAAGATCTCATTTTAAATCATAAGTCTCCCTCTTGTGAGAGACTTGGTTTGAAATTTTCATCCCTCTTGGCTCTTTTTATCTCCTGTGCACTTCTTTATGGATATCTATTAGTGAATGGTTGATGGAAGTCTAGTGCTATCCTTGGATGATGCTTTTCTATCTCTTATGGTGGATTGTCTTAACATTTCTCTTGATCTTGATATGTTTTTTACTCTCTTGCTATCATTTTCTTCAAGTCAAGTATTGTTATGCTAGGATCTAGGTGGGAAGTATAAGGGCATACACCCCCACCATATTCTGTAATGATCCCAAGCCATTATGCAAGGATCAGCACTGTTTTAGTGTCTTTTTAAAACTTTTTCTGAGTGAGGTATTTCGTCAAACACTTTGCTGATCTACCTTTTAGATGTGTTTATATGTGTGTATGCAGCAAATAACATAAATAGATAACCATGGAACATACCTCAACCATATGCAATAAGATAGACAAGCCAAAACATCTCAATTCTTCTTTA
>JZKD02S1734123.1:37273-48809 GCA_000966675.3 Picea glauca | reverse complement strand
AACGTGTCACAAGCTCGTTACGTTGGACCCCCTCCACTATAAACCATTTACTGTCCCCTCCCTTCCAACATAATTCCATACCATCATTGCTATACCACCGCTACCTCCTGACATCATTCTCCACTATCCCTCCATTCACCTGTCACATGTCATCTCCCATACGCCTATCCTCCAGTCATTGCCCTCCACGTCACCCTGGCACACCCGTAACCTATCATTCACTTGCCACCTCATATCCCGAGTGATCCGTTGGCCATTTATTATAGGCTAACATATCTGTTAGTCTGTTGACCTATCCCTCATGCCCAACGGATACCCGTTCGCCCAAATTTAACCTCGTCTCCACCATTTGCGCACTGCTCACAATCTCCGCACACTAGAAGCTCATTTTTCTCACCATTTCAATCAACAACCCAGCCATAGGCATTACCTACTAACATTTTTTCTTCAGTTTATAGGTACCTGTTGAATCGATGGCGCCAAAATCTAAAAGATTAGAGGTCAAGGAAAATCTATTCCTTCCACCTCATGTCGATCTTGACCGGATCCCCCTAGCTGACAAATATTACCTGATCTCAGAGACCAGGTGCGAATTCGATTTCGCCAGAATTACTATCATGGTTTAAAGATACCTTCCTAGATCAAAGTGACGAGATTGGGATCTGGGAGTCCAATCTTCCACTGTATCATTTTCCCCAAATCCACCATTTTCCAAAATTCGCCCTCAAATGCCAGGCGCATTACCTCCCCAATCAGAGAGCCATAGTTTCATCGTCTGCAGAAATTCTTTTCTCTATCACACCCAAGGCCATTGATCAAATGATGCAAATATCTAGAGTCAAATCCCATGCTCCCCTCACCATTAAAGTTCTAACAAAGATGTACCAAAATCTTTCTTTTCCCCAGAGAGCGTAGATTTTTGAGCTTTTCCTCCCACAGGATGCCCAATTTCCCAAGAAAAATCCCCCTTACCATTCCTCCATGTTTTCAGAAAAGGGAAACCAAATCATCTCATCATTATGTTGTCTGCTTAGTTATTTCTCAGAGGAATGGGTGGATGAACCCATCTTGGGTTTCCTATCTATTTTCTCTGCCGAAGAAAACTCCACCACCCAATTCGACTACAACAGTTTTCTAGCTGAGAACATGCACGGACAACTTTTCAAATTCACCATAGAGGGCATGTTCCAGTATTCTTCAATACTGGCTTACATGTTCATGTTCTTTCAAGCAGATAGGCTCTCATTCCCTATGTAGAAAATGGACCAAGACAATAAACCATAGTCTGCCACCTCTTGGACTTCGCTGCTCAGAAGAAACTCCACCGAGTTTAATTTCAAGAAATTTATTGAGTAGTTTTACCACCCAGTGGTAAGCATGCTTAGTGGTAGACAAGAGTCAAGGATAAATGAGGAGGTCCAAAGAATCTTACACCTCTCGAACCTCGCCAAGACTGGAGATTGGTATTTGTATCAGAATCACATGGAGATCGGAGTATATGGGTGTGAGTTAGATCCCTACAAGTTGCCCAAATACTTGTCTGTTAGAATATTCTCCTTGGAGTACATTAGGAAAATGATCAATTCATATGATATACATTTTGTATCTCTGAAGAAGAAACAACAACTGAGAATCAAAGGGAAGATAGGACCCTTTATCTGCAACAGTCGAGCTGTCGGGGAAGAGGCAGACAAGCTATTAAAGGAAATGAAGTTTGGCAGAAGTTTTCTTTGGCACTATGATCCATGTGGGATCACTGTAGAGATGAGATTGAAGAATAAGAGTTCCCCATATGCTCATACGCTCAAACCAAAAATTGAGAAATTTGTGAACCAAACAGAGTGGGAGGTGAACACTGTGGAAGACATTGAACAACAATCTCCAAAGGTACCGAAGGAGAAAAGACCCAGGAAGGATGTCTTTCCTTCTGTCACTGAAGTGTCAGTAGAGGATTTCCAGGTGTACATGAAAAGGCCTAAAACCACTCATGCAACTAACAGGATTGGCGAAGAAGAGACCTAGTCCACTACAATTATGCAAGAAGATCAGTCACCTCTTGTCTCAAGTAGCCAACAGATCATGTCTACTTCTTCATCCAAGAAGTAGACTGATACATCATTGATCAACCAACCAACTCAAGGGGCAACAAAGATGAGTATCTTTGAGAAATATGATATGATCAAGAAGAAGAATGAAAGGCTAGCCAGTAGCACTTATGCTCAATTTTGGAAGCAAATGTCAACAACACAACATAGGCTATTCTCTGCTTTCGACACAGAGAAGGGGAGAATGTACATGGAGTTTCTGCAGGCACAAGTACCTCATCCAAAAGAAATCACTGACTACAAAAGATCAACACTTGAATTCGATGCTAAGGCTGTACACCGAGCTGATCAGATGGATATTCACAGGTAGACTAGAGAAATGGTTTTCTCAACATTGGCCAAAGCTTCCACTACTGCTGCAAAACTACAGGTTTCTATGAACAATGTTCAGACTCAATTAAAGCTAGATAAGGTGTCATCTTTTGCGAAGGACAATAGGATCAAATCCTTAGAAGAATTGGTGCTCAAAATTGGGTATGACCCCAAAAATGTGAAAGTAGCTAAAGAAATGCTCAAGAAAAAGAATGATGATATAGCATCTCCAAGGAAGCAACTAAAATTGCCATCTACAGAAGACTCACAGGCCAAAGAGATGGATGAGACAATGGATGAAATGGAGGAGATGCTAAAGTTGATCATGGAACAAAATGCACAAATAAAAGAGATGGAAGTAGATATGGAAAGCTTGGTAAAGGAGAAAGAACAGGAAACACCTATGGAATTCATCCCACTGAGTGCAGTTCCCCTCACAGGAGTTAGCACAGTGATAACATCAGTCACCACCACTACAAAAATTCCATTAGCCACCCCAGTGGTAGTTTCAGGAACATCTGAAGCTTTAGAAACATCAATGGAGAAGATGACTTTGCAGGGAAAAGAGATCAAAATATTGGAGCAGGAGATAGAGAATCTCCAGAAGCTAAAAGATTCTTTCCAAGCCAGTTACAATACAGAGAGACAGACATAAAAAAACTGAAGCAGTAAATTCAACAACTGCAGAAGCAGACAGTCGTGGGAAAGACACTGGCAGAAGCCAAAGAGAACATTTGGATGGATGTCTCAAAATCCATAAATGAAATCTGGTCCATGGTGCAAATCATGTTTGAACAACATGAGTTGGTGTTAAGGAGTAAGCAGACCATCGACAAGATAAATGGAGAATTTGGAGAGGTGCCCACAGAAGCAAATGAAATCATCAGGTTTCTGAATTCAAAGTCTAGGGAAGAACTGGAAGACCTGGAGATTGAAGACAGGACATAAACCATCCTAGAGGTTAAAAGAGTGCTGACCAAAAGAGGATTAATGTTGGAGCTAGAGGAGAAATCCCAGAATATGGATGTTGGAGTTCAGAGATTCTTCAACAAGATCGATACATTACAGAAGAAAGGTCTTCCCGGTTTTCTGGTTCTAAATGAAAAACTGATGACTCTTTCCGACTACAAGTAGAAGATTTCCACGATGGCCAAGGATAGTTCCAAGTTTTTTGGAATACAGGGTAGTATCACAAGCAAGGAGTTTCTAGAGACTTTGCATCTGGACCTCAATATTCAACACAAAATCAAATATATTTTCATCACCAAGCCGACTTTCACCAAATAAACAGAAATGGATGAAATCTACCGAAGATTGCTCATAGTCACCATTCCTAGTAAGCTAAGATGGGAGGAGCTGTGCAGTTTGATCGAATAAATGGATGAGGTGTAACATCCAAGTCAGCACACAGAGTAGTCAAATTCATGTGAATGACTCACCAACAACCTTCCCCAAAATCATCATGAAGAATCTGACAGATTATCAACAATTCCTACGATTTTGTATCTTTTTATCTAGTTAGTTAGATTTAGAATCCACCACATCCTGATCATTGATGACAAGGTCGCTTGTAATTTTTGTTATAAATACTTCAAACTTTGAAGTATTAGGGGTTGATCTTTACACCCAAGCAAGCTGTAAGCATTGTAATTTTTATCAGAGATCTACCAGTAATAAAAGGACATTTCATAGGATTCCCTGCAATAGAAATAGACAATCTTGAAAAATTACTCAGAAAGAAAAACATTGCAGAGGGTTCCGGGAGTCACAATCCTCTTCATAGGTCCCCTTCTCTCCTAGAGAAGTTGGTTTCCCTTCAGGATCTCGAGTTTGACATATCTTTTGAACAAATCCTTTTTAGAACAAAATCTGACAACTTTCTAAGTGAAACAGTTTTAGATCAAACCATCCTTCAACCCAGGACCCTTGAAATACTTTCTCCCAGAGCTGACGTTGATCAATGATTTCTCCAGGAATTTGATAAGCTAGAGGATCTAGTTGCGAATCTTGATCAAGCCTTAGATAGATCTTATTTTCAGCAGTCAGTCAAACTTTATTTCTTGACTATTGTTGCAGCTTCTGATAAACCTAAACTAGTTCATTCATCTCCTCCCATCCCTTCATATTCCACAATTTCTATCACCTCTCCTCCAATCACACAGGTTGTTGTTCAACCTCCTCCACCAATCATGGCAGAAAGATATGCTCCATTGGTGTTGGTTGTTCCTTTACATGCCATGCCTCAGGATTATCAAACCAGACTCCCTCAGTTTGATAGTACTAGTCCTCTGAATGCACAACACCATCTTGACAAAATGAATGATTATTTTGATTTGTAGGAAGTAGATGAAGTTGATGTGCAGATGAGACTATTTGCACAAAGTTTGACTAGAGAAGTCAAAAAGTGGTTCAAAACCTTACGTGCTTATTCCATAACTGACATTGCTACTTTTCAACGAAGTTTCCTTGACAGGTGGGAGGTAAATAAAAATCCTCTCCAGATCTTGTCAGAATATGAGAATATCAGAAGAAACCAAGGAGAGACAATGCATGATTACTGCACTCATTTCACCAATCTATACAATGCAATTCTAGTTGATATCAAACCACCTCAAGGTTTGACATTAATAAAATTCCCTGATGGATTCGATGCTAACATGTCTTATCAACTAAGGGAAAGAAACTCTGCTACTTTGGAAGACATGTAGAAAAGTGTCGTTAGTATGGAAGCAAATCTTTTATCTAGAAGAGCCAGGCAGAGAACAAAAAGGAGGGACATGATTAAGGAAGAGCCTTCCACTTCCTCTTCAGACGCCAAACTATGTTCTCTAGCCAGAGCTATGGAGGGAATGATGGCAAGGCTTACCATAACTGACAAAAATCCACCCAGGGAAAACCAATCCGCTCCTCAAATTCAAAATCCGAAATTTAGAAGAAATCCTCCCTAGATCAGGCAAAGAGATCCAAGGGATCAAAGAGAACAAAGGGGGCATGATCAACAGATTAGACCACCCCTTCAAGAAAATTATGCTGATGAAGGTGAGGAGATAATCGAAGAATTGGATGATACTCATATAAACCTCATGGGCGTTCATGATGATGAATCCATTTTTATTACTCAGGAAGAGCATGAGCTTTTGCTCCTTTCACAAACAGAGGTAAACGAGGAAGCAAAGGAGACAGAACAAAAAGCCTTTGAAGATGCTATAATGGAGGTACACAGGTAGTATAACTTGAGAAGCAAGAAGGAAAATGACAACCCTCCAAAGAAGGCTGTTGAAAATAAGAAGGCTATCGAAACAAAGAGAATATTCGAAACCAAGAAAACCTCAAAATCCTCTCCCAAGAATGTCCCTGAGTGGAATAATGCTGAATCTCCTGCATAGAGAACTCCCAAAATTTTACAAAGAGAAAATCAGACTGAAGTTTCATCAACTAGTCAATCAAGTGCTCCTGCCCGTAGAACCCTGATGGATAAACCAGAAGTGCATAGCTCAAGCACAACTTCCACTACCTTCAGCCTTGAAGGGGAACTAGCTAAATTGAAGATTCCCATTCCCCTCTCTGAGTTGATGAGAAATAATGATTACAGGTCACAAGTGATTAAATCTTTGAGCATCGAACTAGAGATAGGTACGAAGGCCTTGAATGTCAGATCTGCAAATTACTCGGACACGATAAATCTTGCTGATGACCAACCAGAGCTCCTATTTGGTCCTGAAGTTGATGGTCAAACTGATAACGGTGCCGTGGCCCCTTTTTACATCAGCCTAAATATCCACGGCTTGATATTACACAATGCTATGCTGGATTCGGGTGCCTCTCATAACCTGATGCCTAAAGCGGTGATGGAAAAGTTGGGACTTGAGGTCACCAGACCCAACAAGGATTTGCATTCTTTTTATTCTAGCAAGGTCAACTGCATAAGGCTAATTAAGGATTTATGTATCACCCTAGCTCAAATCCTAGGAAAGAGTATGGTAATGGATATAGTAGTTGCATACATTCCTCCAAAATATGGTATGTTACTATCAAGATCATGGGGAGCTAAGCTGAAAGGAACCCTGCAGCTAGATATGTCTTACACCACCATCCCGATATTTGGACAACGGAGAAGACTGTATAGAGAAACCCTGATGAAGTATATGGTCAACAGTCAGGAAAAGCCACACAATTACCCACTATACTCTGCACACTCTAATCTGGATTCTTTCATTCTATACAATGATGGTAATTTGGAAGAACAAATCGTTCAGCTGGAAGATGATACACATGATTCGAAAGAGGATAAAGCAATCGCTGAGGCAAGAAATGTTGAAACTATGGAAAGTGAGGAATTGCCAGCAGATTTTTGGAGAATGGATTTCGATGGTGCAGTGAGTAAAGAGGGAGCTGGAGCTGGAGTTTGGTTACATAATCACAGATCAAGGTATTCAAAGATCCATTCTTACAAACTGAATTTCCAATGCACTAACAACATAGCTGAGTATGAAGCTTTGACACTCGGCCTGAAAATACTGAAGAAAGTTGGTGCCAAACAAATTATGGTAAGGGGTGATTTTGAACTGATTATCAAGCAAATCAAAGGTGAGTATGTAACTAAAAGTTCCAGACTTAGAGCTTATAGAAATGCTGCTTTGGATGCTCTTCAATGTTTTACTGAAATTGATTTGCAGGTAATGCCTAGGGGACAAAACATATTAGAAGACGGGTTGGCCACGTCAACAGCTACCTGCAAAATTACCTTCCACCCCACTCACAAATACACGGTGGAAGTAAAGTGCAGACCAACCGTTCCAGATAACATCAGATACTGGTAGGTATTCAGGAATGATGATCAAATTGAAGACTTCCTACAGTGTAATAATGAGTTCAAATGTACAAATATAGATTTAGAAAATGATGACGATGATGTAAATAAATATGTTTTTGAAACCGGTAGTGTAAATAACGTAGATTCTGAAGAGTTGAATGAAAATAAAGTTGATGCAAATGAATTGAATGAAAATGAGATAGATTCTAGTATTCTACAGTTGAAAAATAATGTGCTACCTAGAGGTTTAGTTCCGCTGGAAGACTTGTTCGATTTTAACGATGTAGCCAAAAAACTGAAAATTGAAGCTAGTGGTAAAGAGGTTGAAGAGTGAAACATAGGAATAGAAGAAAAACCCAAGATGATAAAACTTTCCAAATCCCTACCCCTCGAAAAAAAACACAAATACACTGAACTGTTTAAGGAATATGTAGATGTGTTTGCTTGGGGTTATGATGACTTGAAATCCTACAACACAAGTACCATATAACATCGGATTCCCATCAAAGAAGAACACAAAACTTTCAGGCAGAAACTTAGGAGAATCAATCCCAAGTTGCTTCCCCTGATAGAGAAAGAAATCAAAAAGATGTATGATGCAAAAATTATAGTGCCCTTGAGATTTTCCAAATGGGTTTCTAACCTAGTTCCTACCAGGAAGAAAATTGGCAAGATCAGACTTTGCATAGATTTCAAAAATCTGAACAAAGTCTCCCTCAAAGACAATTACCTTTTGCCCAAAATGGACCACATTTTACAAAAGGTAGTTGGGGACAGTAGGATCTCCTTATAGATGGTTTCTCGGGCTACAACCAAGTCCTTGTGCACCCAGAAGATCAAGAGAAGACAACATTCACTACACCATGGGGAACTTTCATGTATGTGAAAATTCCCTTTAGTCTGATGAACGTTGGTGCCACTTTTTAAAGAGCAATGGATATTTCTTTTGTGGACGAGCTTGGGAGATATAGTCATATATCTGGACGATGTGACTGTCTACTCCGAATCCGACGAGGAACACTTGCAACATCTCAAACGCGTGTTTGAGAAGTGCAGGAAATTTGGGATTTCATTGAATCCAAAGAAAATTCTTTTCGGTTTAGAGGAAGGTAAGTTGTTGGGACACATAATCTCTAAAGATGGAATTAAAACAGACCTCAATAGAATAGAATCCATCTAGAAAGTGGAACATCCTAGGAACATCAAAGAGATACAATCATTCATTGGCAACATAAACTTCCTTAGAATATTCATACCCAACTTGGCTGATATTCTTAGGAACATCACAAATATGTTGAAAAAAGACACAAAAATTAGATGGAACACTGAATCCAAATAATCATTTGAGCAGGTGAAAAATGCACTCAGCCAAGCCCCAGTTCTAATCAGCCCAAATTACACCAAATAATTTTATCTTTTCTCTTTTGCATATGAACACACCATAGCAGCAGTGCTGTTGCAGAAAAATAGTGAAGGGTACGAACAACCCATAGCATTTTTCAGCAAAGCTTTGAGAGACGTTGTGTTGAACTACAACATAATGGAGAAACAATATTTTTCCCTGGTAAAGGCCATAAAGGATTTCAGAGTCTATATTATTCATTCTCACACAATTGCATACATTCCAAACATAGTGGTAAAGGATATCCTGACTCAGGATAATTCAGATAGTAGGAGAGGAAAATAGATTATGGTTATTCTAGAATATGACATTGAAATAAAACCTACTAAACTGATCAAAGGACAGGGTTAGGCCAAAATAATGGCTGAATCAAATTTTCATGCTCTAGATATTAATTTTTTGGCTGCAGTTGACGAGAAGGAAGAGAAGGCGACTCCAAATGTAAAGGAGTTATTCTTAAACTCTCCTTGGTACGCAAACCTCATTTTTGTACTTCATAACTTACAAGATCCTCCTAGTTTGACTAAGACCAAAGCCAGATTTATTAAACTGAAAGCATTGAAATTTTGTATTCTAGAAGGTAATCTTTATTGGAAAGATCCTAGTGGTATCTTTCTTAATTGCCTATTAAAAGACAAAGCTGACAGGGTTCTGCAGGATTTCCATGTAGGAGACTGTGGTGGACATTTGAGTTGGAAGACCACAAATAACAAGATTTTGAGAGCTGGTTTCTATTGGCCTACATTGTTTGCTGATGTTCATCAAAAAGTTACTTCTTGTCATAAATGCCAGGTTTTCGAAGGTACGAGAAAGTTGCTGCCTCTTCTCATGAAACCCATCTCAGTTGAAGCCCCTTTCCAACATTGGGGTTTAGACTTCATTGGAGAAATACATCCGTCTTCCTCAGGCCAACACAAGTGGATCCTCATAGCCACAGACTACTTCACGAAGTGGATTGAGGTTGTGCGATGTAGGCAAGCTACTGATTCGGTGATCATTAATTTTTTAGAAACTAATATATTGTCTCATTTTGGATGCCCCAGAAAAATTATAGCTGACAATGTAGTGGTCTTCATATCCAAAAGACTCATAGATTTTTGCAGCCAATACCTCATTACTTTGGGACACTCAACAACTTATTATCCTAAAGGAAATGGGCTAGCTGAGTCCTCAAACAAAAGTCTGGTGAACATTCTCAGGAAAACAGTGCAATAAAATAAGAAATCATGGCATAATAAGTTGGTTTTTGCACTCTGGGCTGACATAATAAGCACCAAAAGATCAATTGGCGTGTCTCCATATCAATTGGTGTATGGTACTGAAGCAATTATTCCCCTTTTCTTAGGAGTCCCTATTATGAAACTATTACAAGAAGTGAAAGTAGAGCCAAATGATGTCCAAAGGAGGATAAACTAACTAATTCATTTAACATAGTCCAGAGAAGAGGTATACAACAAAACTCAGGTCATCCAGGAGAACATCAAAAAGATTTTTGACAGAAGGACCAAAGTAGATGATTTTGAGTTAGGCAACTTGGTTCTAAAATGGGATTCTAGAAATGAGGATAAGGGTAAGCATGGAAAATTTGATAGCTTATGGAAAGGACCTTACACCATTCAGACATTCAGAGGAAATAACTCATTTTTTCTCAAAAAAAGTGACGGAACAGACCTGCCAGGTGGACCTGTGAACGATAGGATGCTGAAGCATTATTTTCCACCCCAATAAAGATATCACAATTTTGTTTTTCCAATGTACATACCATTTTTTGTTTTTACATTCAGGTTGTGTGTGGGTGATATTGATCAGATGGTTGAAGTCCACAGAGAAGGCCCTAAGCCACTAGACAATGTTACCAATATTTTCAAATAAAATGAATCAAAAAGAAGAAGAAGCTCTGGAGGAAATTTTTCAGGACATCAGAAAGCATGATTCTTGGCACTTCACAAGGAGAGTACCATCCCCAGGTGGAGCCACTGTTATAACCATATGATTCATAGGATCAACTGTTGACTGAAGTTTTTTTCACTCTTGACTTATTTTTTGTAAATAATATTTCATACTGCAAATGATTCACAAAAGAAAGAAAAGAAAAAGAAAAAGAAAAAGAAAAGAAAATAAAAGAAAAAGAAAAGGAAAAGAAAAAAGAAAAAGAAAAATGAGAAAAAGAATAAAAGAGGGCATAAAAGAAATGGATAAAGCCCCATGTAATAATTATGACTTGATCCATACAGTTTAATCATGGCCAAGTCTTTTTGAATTTATGTTGATAGGATTAGTGAATAAGCTTGGCTAAACTGTTTAATCTTAGCCAAGTATTTAGGTTAGTTAGTGAATAAATTTGATCAAACTGTCTAAACTTGATCGAATAGCTCCAGGCTAGAGTAAATTCTTAGCCCAACAGTCTAATCTGGGTTAAATGTGTAGGTAGGTAGGATAGGACATAGACTATCCAATGTTTCTTTCAATAAAACAAGCATGATGTTCAATGAAAATCCATGATTTTGATGTTTGAGGTGTTTTTTCCTAACCCCATGGTGACAAATTGCAAGGGAAACAATGAAAAAACCCACAAAAGAACACTATTCTAAGTTTTAGCTGCGCATTTTGATTCATTCCAGGAAATTAAAGAAGGCGCTCAGATCTACGGTTGATCTGATGGCGCTTAGATCGACGATCAATAGGAAATTCCAGACCCTCCCCAACCGTTCTACCTTTAATGGCAACGGGGGGGGTGGTCCGATATGGAGTTTAAAGAGCGCACATAGATCTACGACTGATCTGATGGTGTTGAGATCTATGGCTGACAATAAATTCTGGACCCCCCGACTGTTCTACCTTTAATGGTGGGGGGGGGTTTCGATATGGGTGGCTTTCCCGGCAGGCCCCATCCTAATGTGGTGC
>JZKD02S1734123.1:8275-29259 GCA_000966675.3 Picea glauca | reverse complement strand
CTAGAGGGTTTCCCAGGATAAATGCTGTGTCTATTGTGGATGTGTATTTCTCAGTGATCTTGTTCATATTATGCTCTTATCTTATGAAATGCAAAGAATTATAATATCAACATAAGACATTAACAAAAGGGAGGAGATGCTAAAGTTGATCATGGAACATAATGCACAAATAAAAGAGATGGAAGTAGAGATGGAAAGGTTGGTAAAGGAGAAGGAACATAAAACACCTATGGAATTCATCCCACTGAGTGTAATTCCCCTCACAAGAGTTAGCATAGTGATAGCATCATTCACCACCACTACAAAAATTCCTTCAGCCACCCTAGTGGCAGTTTCAGGAACATCTGAAGCTTTAGCAACATCAATGGAGAATATGACTTTGCAGGGAACAAAGATCAAAAGATTGGAGTAGGAGATAGAGAATCTCCAAAAGCTAAAATCTTCTTTCCAAGCCAGTTACAATACAGAGAGACATACATCAGAAAAACTGAAGCAGGAAATTCAACAGCTGTAGAAGCAGACAGTCGTGGGCAAGCCACTGGTAGAAGCCAAAGAGAGCATTTGGATGGATGTCTCAAAATCCATAAATGAAATATGGTCCATGGTGCAAATCATGTTTGAACAAGACAAGTTGGTGTTAAGGAGAAAGCAGGCCATCGACAGGATCGAGGGAGAATTGGGAGAGATGCCCACAGAAGCAAATAAAATCATCAGGTTTTTGAGTTCAAAGACTAGGGAAGAACTGGAAGACTTGAAGATTGAAGACATGACAAAAATCATCCTTGAGGTTAAAAGAGTGCTGACCAAAAGAGGATTAATGTTGCAGCTGGAGGAGAAAGCCCAGAATATGGATGTTGGAGTTTAGAGATTCTTCAACAAGATCGATACATTACAGAAGAAAGGTATTCCCGGTTTTCTGGTTCTAAGTGACAAACTGATTATTCTTTTCGACTACAAGCAGAAGATTGCCACGATGGCCACAGACAGTTCCAAGTTTTCTGGAATACAAGGTAGTATCACAGGCAATGAGTTTCTAGAGACTTTGCAACTGGACCTTAGTATTCATCACGAAATCAAATATATTTTCATCACCAAGCCGACTTTCGCCAAATATACAGAAATAGATGAAATCTACCGAAGACTGCTCAAAGTCACCATTCCCAGTTAGCTAAGATGGGAGGAGCTATGCAATTTGATCGAATAAAGGGATGATGTGTACCATCCAAGTCAGCACACAGAGAAGTCAAAGTCACATGAATGACTCACCAATGGCCTTCCCCAAAATCAGTATGAAGAATCTGACAGATCATCAACAATTCCTATGATTTTGTATCTTGTTATCTAGTTAGTTAGATTTAGAATCCACCACGTCCTAATCATTGATGACAAGGTCGTTTGTAATTTTTGTTATAAATACTTCAAACTTTGAAGTATTGGGGGTTGATCTTTATGCCCAAGCAAGTTGTAAGAACTGTAATTTTTATCAGAGATCTACCAATAATAAAAGGACATTTCACAAGATTCCCACGTGTTAGCTGTTGGTGATGTTTTCTTGTCTCTGTTGAATGGTTCTCCCTGTCTTCGTAATCATTTATGTTTTCTATATCTGATCGTTTAAAAGAAGTTGAAGTTGCATAATTTATCTTTGTATACTCTGTTTCTGGCTTTTAAAGATCTAAATGTTTATCTTATGATGTTATGATTAAGAAATTATTAAATGCTTCTTGGTTATAATTGATTATCTCATCTTTTCCGCCATCCATCATTTAATTTCTAAAGGATCTAACAGTTGCATTATCTTGCCCTATGAAAACACCTTATAAAATATGTTTGTTCATATCTAACTTTATAAAACATACCTCATATCCCAATGGACGCATAAGCAATATTTCAGCCTTTTTTATAAAACAAACAACACAGTCTCATTTATTTAACTAGCCTAACATCTGAAATCTAAAACAAAGTTAAATTTTACAGAGATATCCCTCTCTGAAATTGGAAGGGCTAGATCCCAGTTTTGAAGTAGTTGGATAAAGTTACCTCTAGTAAATTTCTTCTACATAGCAACAATCTTTGGGAATTTACAGAGAAATAATAGGAGTTCTGGAGAGTGGAGAGATATGGAGCCCACGATGACGAAGAGGACACATGCCAACACTTAATGGGTTAATCCATGGTATCTGGTGAAGACATGTATGGCCACGTCAGTCCATGTGTCAAGCCGGGCATGGGTCTACTTTTCATGTGGGTGATGTGGAGTTTGGATCATGGTAATGTCGAGTTCTTGATGATAAGTGTCATTCTAGGTGGTAGGTCATGGGTAGGGACATGTGTGCAGGGTGCCAACTCAGATGCCACGTGTCAATAGTGTCAGCTGAGAAAGAGGGAAGGGGTTAACCGTTGGTCAGCTTTGCGGCTCCGATAAGATCGAGGGAATTGATATCAAACTCCCAAGAAGTGTTAGATATGCTGAGGATACATCATCGTCAGAGGATAGGAGCAGAGTGTTTGAGCACCATGAGTGTTGGAGCCCTCATGACGAAAAAGGAATCGGGCATCGTCATCGGCGAAAGAGAATTCCAAAAGGAAAGTGGATCGTGGGGAATTCCGATGATGATGAGGATGGTGGTGGGTACCACATCCATGACATTAGAACCACATTGGATGGTAGAGGAGAGAGAGAGCCACGTGGATGCCACATGGAAGTGAAGTATAAGAGGTGAGTGAAGACTTAGGAAACTTTGGGAAGCCATAACGTTTGATCCATGAATAATATTTAAGTATGGTTACAGGCATTAAAAATCTCTCAACAATCATAATCCAACTATGAGGTTTAGTTAGAGAAAATAATAGAATAAAAGAGAGGGAACACTCAATAAATAAAGGGAATGATAAAATGAGAACAAGATCAAAGGATTCCCTCACATGCATCTCAAAGCTAGAAAATCGTGAAGAAAGGATATCCTTTTAACATGTTCCTGCAGCCATAGAAAGAGATGAAATCAATTATGGAATTAAGAGGACATTCACCAACACATGAGAGACATGACATTTACTTGCCTTTAAGAAAATTTATGAACAAGTACTAAAAGTGAAGAAAATGATGAGGAGAGTTTTTTCAAAGGAAATCATTCATGATCTATATTAAATAACTATCATGACAACTTCATGCACCTAATCTCCAACACATAGAAAGTATTAGTGGCCTCATGATTCAAGTTAAGAGTTTCCCAATATATGAGTGTATAAATCTGAAGATGTTAGGCACCACATGCTAGCACGAGTATGCATACTTTGAATAAGTAACTCAGAAAAATATTAGTAACCCACATCAAACTCATTCAATAAATGTGATAGATCATCAAACCATATAGTCACACAAGAGTCATGAAGACATCCAAAATATAAGATCAAAATAGGCAATTAACCACTTTCAAAGACAATAATCAACCAAGATCAAACCCACAAACTCGCTCGAGGTAGGAAAAGAAATAACATAGGCTCCAACAGTAGAGGGTTAGGCAATAGGATCAAAATTTTAGTAGGGGACCCTTTTCCTTTCACTTGTAAAAGAAAAAGTAAAAAAAGGGGGTTTGTTGCAACCACAACAAATGATGACACAGTGGAAGAACTAGTTAGCTATGTCAATAGAATTCTAAGGCTTATACTTTAGATATGAGTTTTAAAGATAAGTTCATGAAACTACTAACAAATTTCCAATAATCATGGGTAAATGATGCCAAAATTCTAAAAGATATAACCCAATATTTTTTGTACTCAAAATCTAACACATCCTTTTCAAAGAGCCAATTATTAAGATAAATTATTTTATTAGATGAACACTTAAGATTGGTTTTGGTTCAATCACGAGTTTTCACTTTTAAGACAAGCAAACATTTACATAAGTGTGTTCCTCATCTCTCTTTCCCGGCATTGCTTCGCTGTGAGTGACCATCTATATCCCCGATGAAGTTGCCTCGGTACCATACAAGCATAGCCCTGCTACCAGCAGGTGTCCATAGCCCCAGTGGGTTTACTTATACTTCCCACACTATTAATAGTTCTTTCAACTTCCTTTTTTATTTTAGAAAATGCTCACCCTTTTATATTTTAGATATAGATATGCATATGCACATAGCATGTGAAGGAAGCGGGGTGATACGAGAGTTTCTTTGATTTGCTGAGTAGATGTTATGCATTTAGTTTAATCCATAGGTTTCCCCAAAAACCATCATTGTATGGGACATTTTATTAATGTGAAGTGAATGGAGCTCAAAGAAGAGAGTGGATAGACACTTTCCTATACTTATGGGTTATCATTGTATGCTTAACATGAACATGTGTTCTACCACAACTGTCAGTCTATACCTACAACTGAGAACTTCATAAATGTTCATTCAGATAGAGCATCCCATGTATCTTATGACTTGTAAGAAAAATCTTCAGTATGTGACCATAATTGACCAACCCCTCACCAAAATTTAAAGAGAAATCCTCAAGTCATGCTAAGAGTCAAATCGACTTAGGGGAAATATCAACAGTCAAATCAAAAGATGGAATCAATATGTACAAGTAGAAAGCAGGACTGAAATCATGAAATAGAAAATTAGACTAAAGGAATATAAAGCTAAACTGTCATTCATCAAAAGAGAAAGAAAACTAGCTAAGAAATAAGAAGAAAACCCAACAAGAAGCAATAAATATGTTTGCAGGAACAAAGAGAGTGTTTTCAGTGAAAACTCAAAAAATAATCCAAGGGAAATAATAAGTCAATAAACTGTAACCGTTCGATATCAAGCCCAACAAAAAAACTACCAGAGTTTCTGATCTGAAAAGAAAAAACAAATCAAATTACAATAATTGATGATCTAGTGTAAAATATTTGCTACACAATTCTCCAATCCAATTTATTTCATTGAGGGCAACAAAACAATATCCTAGGAACCTAGAAAAATGGGTTAGTTAGATGCTCAATCAAAAAAACTTTCCAAAAGCTAATTTCATGTGATATTCCATAACCCAAATGCTCTTAGTATTTCTTGACATAAGCAATTTCTTTGCAATTTTAAAACGTTGAATTTTCTAATGACATAAATTACATTTCATATTTCTCACTCAAGCGCCATTTTCTCTTTGCTATAAAATATCATCAATAACCCCATAGATCCCATTAATTCAATATAGTAAAGAAAGAAGAAAATCATAGTTATGGAGGTCATCAAAATAGTCGTTAAAATGACTCCAAACAATGACTAGATCAGAAAACAATATGAGAGTAAATGAATGAGAATATATTTCTGATCAACTATTGAGTTGGTGACAAAAAATATTGCAAAGGAACCTGAGTAGCCAATTTTATATTAACACTTCCCTAAGTTGCCTTCATTTCAATAGAAAATATTCTAAGTTGTTGGCTGCAAAAACCATTTTCTTGACCTACATAAAAAAGAAAACGTTGTGATCAACTCTTAAGTAGTCTGGGAAGAAGTCCTCCTCTCAAATGTATGACTTATTAAAATGAAATTAATCCAAACAAAAAAGTGAGGACCGAAATAAAAACTAATGCTAGGAAAAACATGCTCAACTAAAATAATCTTAAACTAAGTTGGATGTCAAAAAAATATGTGTGAAGGACAATGCAATTATCAAGTATTTGTTAATTGTCCATTTAATTAAATATCATATCATTCTCTCTGAGATATGAGCAATATGTGATTTCCCTCAAAGTTCCTTTTACCAAATGACATTAGTGTCATGATTGTTCTGAATTTTGGATCTCTGGACACAATGTCTTGTTCCTGAAATCAGAGTCAATCAAATTGAGCAAACAACACCATAAGACTTCAATCCCATCCATCTTTTGATGATATCAATCCACCAACAAATATGATTTATAAAAATTAGATTGAAAACTTAATGAATTGGTAGTGCTAAGATTGCGTCTTTAGTCAATCATTGGATTGGGGAATAAAAATATGCGTTCCCAAGAACTTTTCTAAAAAAGATATCAGCAAAAGATTTAAATGACCATGCTGTTCAGAATGTCACAAATGCGTTTCCAAGAAGCTTGAAAGAATACCTCTTGCTGCCATATAAGAGAGGAAGCTTGGGTGAAGAAATCTATAACGTAGAAAGAAAAGTCGAACTAAAAATACCTATTGAACAAAGCATAGGACAATAGGAAACCAATGCCTAAAAAATAAAATTACTAGTGATGACAAAAAATAACTTAAATGAAATAAAAAATCACCTAAGCTATTCTACAAAAAGTCTATGTAGAAAATTCATGTTGGCTGAAAGTGATCAAAGAAAAGAGTGGATGAGAAAGAAAAGATTTGGATAACTCCAAAACCG
Source organism: Picea glauca (assembly GCA_000966675.3). NCBI lineage: Eukaryota > Viridiplantae > Streptophyta > Pinopsida > Pinales > Pinaceae > Picea > Picea glauca. The sequence goes on along the minus strand of JZKD02S1734123.1, from coordinate 22,905 downwards.
AGGAAAAATAATCATCTAAGAAAATTGAACATATTTGGAGTTATTTGACTTTTAGATGGGAAGAGTTTTTAATACTAAGAATTTAGATTCAATGTGTATGGGACAACAAAATAAGAACTTAAAAAGCATATTAGGATTTTTTTTTTACCATTAGAATCATGTAAATGTGAGCATATGACAAATCTGAGTGTTCATTTTCATTACAAGAGGGGATGAATAGTGTCTTAATTTAAAATACCCCACTTGCAATATGCCACAATGCATTGGAAATGATTTGACATGGTGATCATGCATAAAAATCAATAATCTGACAATTGCCCCACACATAGAAAAATTTGAGAATGAAATGAAGTAAATTTTCCCCACATTAAAATGAAATTCAAAATCCATCCAAGGGAAAATTTAGTGGGAAACCCTTCTATTTCTTTCCACCTTTTCCGAGAATTCATTTATTGATCATCCAACAGTAAATAAAAGAAAAGGAAAATAAAGAACTAATTAAAAAACTAGGAAGCAAAGCTAAACTATGCAAATGAAAGACACTAATTTATTCTATTCTACTCCTATCCTATGCTACTAATGGCTGAAAAATGAGCTATGTAAAGTCATATGCCAATGTAGCCATCCAAATAATCCCAAACCTACAAGCATATGTTCAAGAGAAAAGATCAGTATCAACACTTGGAATAAAAACATAGTAAAGATATAAAAAATTAAAACATGATAAACTCTATTTGATGTATTAGAAATGTCATATAAATAATTCATGGGAAATCTATCTAGGTAAGATCTCTCCAACCATGCTTCAATTTTTTCATAAAATCTTGCACTACTATCATAGAATTGATGGAAGGATTTCAATGGAAAGTGGCATACCAAATGTGAATCATGCATAGAGTTTATATAAAGTGTGCTCGATGAAAGAGTCTTCATGCTAATAAACTTGCTTATCCCTAAAGACAAACCAAAAGAATAAGGTCCTGACATAACCATCGACAAATACCAAAGTGATTCATTATCTTGGAAAGCCTCCCAGGACTCACACTTCAAGTAAACAAATACTTGAGATAGACTAGTGAGATCATATGATATGCATGGGTTAGGGCCAACCATGGTATGGGAGATAATTTCGAAACAATGGTGAGATCCACTAGTATTAAAAATATTCAACAAAGGGCTACTTGAACAAGGAGATTCATTATTTATCAAAAATGAAGAAGAAAAAGAAGAAGACATCCTTGATACACATTTGCTACAAAATTCTCTTCATCCCATGAAAAAGGCTGATAAGGCTTGGTTATAATTAGTTCATGGGAAGATGACTTATCCTTTCTATATTCCAAATGCGCATCACCACCATCAAGTACTTGAATAAGGGTCAACCCCATTGATTCTATTTGAATAGGACCATGAGTATCTCCCTGCAAAGTTAAACGATTAAAGAGATTAGGATACAAGTGATAATAAGTGGAAGAATTAAGAGAATTAAAAGCTTCTCTAGAACCATAAAAGTTTTCAGAAAGTGACTCCTTTAGTGGTATTCCTCCTCCTTAAGCACATCAATGATTTCTTGTGAATTAGTGTGCTTCGCCTTAGGTGTGGTTTCACAATTAGTACGTCCTTCATCAAGATGGTTTTCCTCTTCCAAGTTAAACATAGATTGTTGAGATAAAAGAGGTATGTCCTGGATGTTTATTTCTCCTCATTGGGTGAAATGATCAACATGGTTGTCTTTCCCATGCAACATATGAGAATTTCAAAAGTATTCCAAAACATATTCATCATTAGAGGAGGGGAGAAAATCAAAAGAACCGTTAGAACAAGAATTTTCAATAAATGATCCACTAGTAGTAGGAAAAAAATATTGATCTATGTCAGTTATACAAGGAGAATTTGTAACAATAAGACAATCCAAAACAAGATGAACTAATTCCAAAATATCCACTGGTGAGGAATAATTGATTTGATGAGTTTCCAATTTTTCTTCATTAACAAAGTTATCAACTTTCAATTTTTGCTCCATAGCTCCCTCCTCCATTCCTTGTGATGGAAAATATGATATATGAGAATGAGAGCTTGACATAACCATCAATGTGACCCAAATTGTCTCATTATCAGCATGAAAACCCTCCTCTTGAGCAACTACAAAAAAAACTGAACTTGAATTTACAACACAAGAGGTATTTCTTTTTTTCACAAGGAAATAAAGGGGGAATGAAGTGGCGAGAGGATACATAGGTTTCTTCTGAAAATTACTTTTCTATTTGATCTATATCCCCCATAGTAAATAAATATCCAAACATATGAAGTCCATCCAAACCATTAGCATTTTCAACATTTTCATTTAAATCTAAATCAACATGTAAAGGAACATTAAAACATGATTTAGATTCTTCATTCACTGACTCATATGTTTCACTAGCAAGATAAACTAAACATGAAATAAAATCATTGCTAGAGGGCCTATCTTCCAAAGGAAACCTATAACAAAAATGGCTAAATTTGATAACAAAATATTCAAGGGATTCATCTATGTTCTTTCTAGATATTTCTATTAGTAATATTGTGAGAACCACAAAATTTATAGAAATTAAAATCATGTTCATATGCAGAGATTTCACCCTTGCCATCAAATATTAGTTGTGACAAGAAATGTAAAATATTTCTAGGAGGTTTGGGAGGTACAATACCCAAAAAACACCTCCATACAGGGATATGGGATGGAGCCATTAGTAAATTTAAATAAAAATTAACAAGAATGACTCCACAGGCTTAACTTGTCATCTAGCCCTCCTTCTAGTGCCATTTATGTTGACGGGACATAATGAACCATTGAATAAGACGAGGGATAATGCTCGATGGCAGGTCTCGATCAGACCCACTCTTGTTTGGGGTAGCATTTCCTATGATTTTATGGGCCTCGTTGCCGCTCAAAATTAAAAGAAATAAAAGGGGAAAGACAATAGACTTCCCCCCCAAAGATTTCTATCTAATCCTAAGGCTGATAAAACTAAAAGAAAACTAATCTAATTTTAACTAATGATATCCTATCTAGGGAGAAAAACTAGAAGAATGAGTACAATGAAAGATAACACCATCAGAACCAGAAATAGTTCATATATTCTAGTGATAAATAAAAAAGAAACAATGCTATAGATGCATAAACAAAAAGTTGCATAATACATTTATAACATCATTTCTGTACCCATGAAGAAACATGCGACAACATGAGTAAACAACATAGAGTGCAGAAAAAATTCATACAACATAATCCTATCTACTCAAGAAAATGATAAATGCATCAATATTAGTCTCTACTACATCCATCAAAACCACAAATTTCTAAAATTCCTTCTTCTCTTTATTCCTCAGAGATAATAGTACAATCTTTTGTTACAAAGGGAAAAAGTCCATCTCTATCCTATGAGTTCTCTTTTTATAAGATGAGAGAGACTCTTGAGTTCTCCTTCCCGTTCCTTTCATTTTCCCCTAATTTCTTTTTTACATTTCTAAAATCTGGATGTGGGAGTTACAAATGGAATATGAAGAGACTTCTGGGAGGTTACATTTTCCCTATGGTAGTTTACAAATGATATTCGTTAAAAAACAATCATTGACTCTGTTCATTAGCGTTATTTTTAGTTCATCAGAATTTTCTGGGAATTTTTGGCTTTGTTCTTTTGAATGAAATCATTGTGGCTTCTTCTCCTCTGTCATATATTTCCGTTGAGCTATTGTTGGATCAATTTCATTACTTGTAGCTCTAGATATGATGATTTGAAGTCAACATACCCGATTTACATACGAATTCGGGTTCCACCTTTATTTTGCATTTTTAGGTCATCTTTTCTTTCAATATTCCAACAATTCCTATCCCATCATGTTATTCATTATTCTATATTTCCATTGATCCTTCCTATGCCTGATTTTATTGCTCATAGCTCTAGATATGACTGTTTGAAGACAACACAATCCATTTTCCTCCCAAATCAATGGGTTCCCATTTTATGCATTTTATGATGTATTCTGTCACCTGTCTGGCATGTATACATGTAGCACTATGTTCCTCTGTCCGATACCTTTCCAACGAGGTATAATGGGCTTCATTCTAACACATGTAGCTCTAGATATGGTTGTTTTAAAACTAGTGCTCACCAACCATTGGTTATTCTTGTGGGGAAAATATGGACCATTGATCTGAAGTTTGGGGGATTTTCTATGTTCACGGAGGGGATAAAACAAAACTATTGATCTGGAGGGTAAATGGATCTAGGCCGTTAATGGAGGAGGGTGTCATCATCGAAGGAGAGAGATAAAACATAAAAATGCTTGGGAAGAGGAAAGCCGATGACTAGAGATATGGGCAAGTCCAACAAAAATACTTACTAGAGAGTGGTACCATGGTGATGATATTGATGCAAGGATTCTGTTGATATAGGTCTCAAATAAGGGTGCAGTCAGGACCCAATTTTAATTTTTTTACTACTTTCGGTGGAGTTATACTCTCCTCAAAATATTACTACATTGACAAAACTCCCAAATTCTCAACACTCTAATTTATATAGGAATTTCATGGCCTGGCAACAAAGGATAGGGTTTCCAAGATCTTGAGAGCAAGGGAGTTCTAGGTACATAGTACTCGGCCCAATCCCTTAGGGAACAGACTAAGGAGGCTTGATCATACTATAATTACTACCTGATTTCCCATGTAATAAATAGTAATATTCTCGAGTGTTGTTCTTGGTGCACTATAGAAACAAGACAATCGACTGACTTATCTAAAGCTGGTTTTGGGTAACCTAGGAGACTTCCAATATACCTGAAGTTATGTGGAAATGAAATTTCATATACATGTGATGTGTGATGTGGTACTACACGAAGGGGTACCAATTGGGGTTACAAGGGTGTCCAACCAGGTGAAATCACTTGTATTTCATGCGTGCATTCTTCCTCAACCACAAATTTACTTGTTGAAGGAATGCTCGCCGTGTTATTTATAGATGTCGAAATATGTCTCTATCTTAAAAAAAAATCTCTAAAAATATTGACTCAAGAAAGTACTCTAATATTACTTGTGGTGTTCTTTATTAGAAAAACAAAAGATTCAAAGTAGAAATAACATAATATAGCGAGATTTGAAGAAGAATAGACAGATTATATCAGTAATAGGAAATTATAGAAGATCCAAAACACCACAAATAACAATACCTTTATTGATGAAATCAATATTCACTTGTCTCTTCGAGGGAGCAACCTCTAAATGAGCAAAGATCCAATTACAATATGCTTCAAAAGACTTGGTTCTACTTCATTATATAATTTCTATCTAATTGATTCAGATTGTGAAAGGAACGACATGGAAAATAAAAAAGTAAATGCGACAAAATAAAGTAAAGAGAATAATATGGCATGAAATAAACTCTTTATTAAATGGAAAAATCTTTAGAACCACATCATGAATAGATGTCCTCCTTTACAAATGAGAGGCACATATATATAGTACTTACATGGTGCCTCGTAGGAGTAATGTATTTTCATTATATCACTATTATTTGTTTTATTTTTCAAATAGCATGGGTTACAAAAAACAATGGGTGAATTCCATGGGTTTCAAAAACTGTGCATATGGATTTTCTCCACTCTATTTCTATTATTATTATTATTATTATTATTATTATTCTCCCACCAAATACCATGGGTGTATACCATGGTTTACCAAAACCATGGGCTCGTATATTCCCAATGGTAAAAAGAAACAATTACCATGGTGATTTAGTGAAAGAGGTGGGTGGGCACTAATTTTCACTTAGATCAGTTCCCCCCTGCCCCCCCTTTGGAAATAATGGTCCCCATTGTGTAAAGTGCCCTCATTAGATGAGGAAACTTCTATTGAATTTGGGTCCTGGTGAGCCACTTTCCTTGGTGAATAAGCTACCCTGCTTTGACGAACTGATAGAGATGTAGGTTCTATTGGTGGGTTCCTTTCATCTATGTATCCATGATTTGATCAACTGCAACCTTCTCAAGGTAGTCAGAGTTGAATTATGTAGGGGCCAAGTGCTCAAATACCTATGAGCTGTCCAATAGAGGTGGAAAATATGGGTGAAGGAGATCCACATTGAAGACTAGATGCAAGCCAAGGAATGGGAGAATACTTAATTCAAAAGCATTCTCACTTACAACCTTGGTTATGGTGTAAGGCCCATATCGAAGTGGTCAAAACTTTCGATGGGGTCCTACAAGTCACTATTTCTGTAAATGTAACCAAACCTCATCACCAACTTAAAACTTTTGTTGAACTCGATGTTGGTCATGTTGCTACTTGTACTTGGCATTGGATTTTTGCAAGATGTCGTGGACTTGTTGTTGGAGGTGCAGGATCCATTCAACAAATTTCGCTACACAATTTGCCTCGGTTTGACACTTTATTTCCTCATTCTCTAGAAGGGAGCATTTGTAGATTGGACCATTGGGTAAGGGAGCATCGGGCACCAAGTCAATGGAACTCTTGATTTGGAAGTGCAGAGGTACCTCCATAGGTGAAGCAAAAATATCTTTGTGCTCCTCTATAATCTTGTCAACTAGATTCTACGATATAGAAAGGTCTTGGGATGAGGCTGTAGTGGTTGCAGTGACCTTCCATTCACCTTCTAATTGTATTGTGAAGAAGCTAAACTTTGTTTTATGAGAGATTACTTTCTGACACTATTTTTCTGAAACAAATAAGGTGGCAGTAGTCGCACTACCTATGGTACCCTATAGAGCTGGCCTCTCATAGTAACAATGACACTGTGGAGCCGAGACTCATAAACAACATGATGTTTCCACATATAAGGTTATCCTAAAAGGACATCACAAAATTCATGTGGAGCAACATCACATAGTACCTCATCTTTGAAGGGCTTGATGTTGTAGGACATGCGACACTGTTGGCTGACGAGAAGGTTCCATCCTCGTATCAACCATCCAATGGTGTACAGGGGGTGTGGCATTGTCGAAAAATTCATTTTTTTGACAACCTCAGCTGATATCAGGTTCTTTTGATTCTTGCTATCAACAATGAAGTGCACTGGGGTCCCCTTCACCCATATCTGTGAATGGAAGAGGTGCCCCCTCTCCTCAGGCTCCTTTGGTTCTTTTGGTTGGATTATTGTGGCCACGATGACAACAATGGATTCTTTATCCAGATGGATATCGGTGTCCACCCACCTTTTTCAACTGGCTCAAAGCAGTTTTCTGACAATTTTGGCAATTTACTATTTTTAGCAGTTTTAACTTCCGGGGCCATTTTGAGGGCCTAAATGAAGGTTTTTCGGGATCGAGTTCCTCAATGAAAATCAAAGGCATGATTGATCCCCCAAAATGAATCTCCTCAAAGATACCTTTCCAATGGGATATCACATGCCTAAAACGGAGATCGTATGCAAAAGTTATGACCTCGGGAAGTTGATGTACTAACTTACCGAAACAGGGCCCACATGACTTTTGGTGCTTCATCTCCTAGGGTTATATTTTTGGATGTCTAGGGTTTTTGACATTCTTTTTTATTGTAAAAATTCCTTTAGAGCCTCATTGTAATCTTCTTCTTGGGAATGAGCGCAACTGTCACATCTTTTCTCATAGATAAGCCACCACCATTCCAACAAGCTTGTTTCCGTTGCATTTTACAGTTTCAGCTTATTTCATTATTGAATAGAAAACCAATTTTACTGTATCTCTATTATTTTTTGTTAAGAACCTATTAATAATCTGTATTCATTTCATTCTTCTCATAAAATCCAGATCAGTGGTATAAGAGGGGTCTTCTCCTTGTTGTCTTAATGGATGTCCCCAACGAGGTCGGAGTACAAAGAGTTGGGTCTCGAGCTTGTTTCTCTTGAGGATAGAAGATCTCACATGCCCAAGCAACCTCTCATGGTATAAGAAAAGAAAGATGACAGGACAAGAGATCCTTTCAAACTATTTATTGAGGAATCCCTCACGCAACAGAGGAACACGATGATGGATAGTTTCGCGCAAATCCTTCGGCGGCTACCAACAGGCAATGCATCTTCTTCGAATGGATGTGCCGCCCCCTTCAAGGTACAAATCAACTTTGATATTCCTATATTTGAAGGTCAGATAGACGTAGATGCTGTAGACAAGTGGTTGAATCTACTATAAGGGTATTTTTCTGTCTATAACTTTTCGAATAGAGAAAAGATTACTTTTGCGCTCCTCAAAGTCGTTCCCCATGTCAAAGATTGGTGGGAAACTTTCTGTGAGCAAAAGGAAATAGAGGAAACCTCATTATTTTCAGTCATGACCACCTGGGAATCCTTCAGGGATGTTATTAAGGAACAATACTACCCTGTCGAAAGTTATGATGACCTGTATACCAAATGGACCACACTGCGGCAAGAAAGAGACCAAGCAGTGTCCGATTTCATAAATATCTTCCATACCTTGCGCACCAAGATGGGTATCAAATATTCAGAGCGACATCTGCTGCTCAAGTATCACAGTTCTCTGTATAGATACATCTAGACCGAAATGGAATTTCTGGACATCTCATCCTGCGGTGCGGCCTACCGATATGTCGTCAAAATCGAGCAGAAGCTCAAACAAAAGACGCAGAAATTTGGGCCTGGGAACCCCTCACAAAAAAAGACAGGAAAGGGCGACCCCAACCCACAGAACAAATGACAAAGAAAATATGGACAATATCAGGACAACTAGTCCAAGCCGCAAGCAAAGAAGGACATTGGAAAGACAAAGAAAGATACCTGGAAGTGGTGTGACTTCCATAAGAGCCCTTGGCATAACACTACTGACTGCCGCTCAAAGTAGTCATTGGTGGCCGAAGTGAAAGCCTTTGAATCAGATGCATATTCTGACTTTGTGCTAGAACTAGAAAGGGGAAGACGGATCATTGACGTAGAACCCAATGCCACCATTGCTACCACCAAGCTCTAGCCTGGTGAACCAGATGAGCCAGAAGAAGGAGAGAGCCTCTTCCATTCATAGATGTGGGTAAAAGTCACCGCGCTGCAATTCATCGTTGATAGCAGTAGCCAGAAGAACCTTATCTCAACAGAGGTCGTCAAGAGGCTTGCCCTACCAACAACGCCACACCCACAAGACTACACCATTGAATGGCTCCGCCAAGGAAGCGATCTCCACATCAGCCAATAGTGTCGACTATCGTACGACATCAATCCCTTCAAAGATGAGGTAGTATGTGATGTTGCTCCTCTCAAATTTTGTGATGTTCTTTTGGGCCAACCTTATTTATGGAAACATCATGCTGTATATGAGTCTAGGCCTCGTAGTGTTATTATTACTTTGAACATGAAATTGTATAGGATACCCGAGGCAGTCCCACCTAGTGTTATTTCCTTGATCTCTGCTAAGAAATGCAGGAAGGTCATCTCTTAGATGGGGACGTTTGTATTCTTTGTGATTCACTCTCAGAATAAGAGAAATATCACAGCCACATCCAGGGTCTCTGCGGTCGACCTCTCCACACAACAGAAGAAAGTAGATAAGGTCGTGGAAGAATACTCGGATATCTTCTCCTCATCTACAGGGGTACCTCTGCATTGACAGGTCAAGCACCCCATCAATCTAACCCCCGGAGCATCGCTTCCCAATGGGCCAGTCTATCACTGCTCTTTGTTAGAGAATGAGGAGATCAAGCAACAGATCCAAGAATTGCTCCACAAGGGGCACATCCATCCCATCTCATCACCTTGCGGGAGCCCAATCGTGCTGGTACAGAAGAAAGATGGAACCTGGCGACTCTATATTGATTACCAGGCTCTGAATAAAATCACAGTTAGAAATCGATACCCAATTCCCCGAATTGATGACCTCCTTGATCAACTCATGGGGGCCAAATAGTTTAGTAAGATTGATCTGAAGTCTGAATACCACTAGATCCCAATAGAACAAACAGATGTATGGAAGACCACCTTCAAGTCAAAGCAAGGCCTCTTTGAATGGTTGGTCATGCCCTTTGGTTTGACAAATGCTCCAGCCACTTTCATGAGGATGATGGACGATATCATGCGACCATTCACAAATACTTTTGTAGTGGTGTATTTGGATGACATTCTAATTTACAACAAGACTTGGGCCGAACACTTGCAGCATATTCAACAGGTTCTATACACCCTGCGGTAGCACAAGATATATGCCAACTTGAAAAAATGATCCTTTGGCATGGACAAGGTCCTTTACCTATGATACATCATTGATCAACATGGAGTACATGTGGATCTAGCCAAGATCCAAGTCATCCGTGACTGGCCAGCCCCAACAACACTCACTGAGCTTCGAAGCTTCTTGGGCCTTGCCAATTTCTACCGCAGGTTCATGTTGGGATTCTCCCATATTGCATGGGCCCTCAACCAAATAAATAGGGGTGGTGGTAAGGATAAATTTGTGTGGGGTCGGTCCCACCAACAAGCATTCGATGATTTGAAGCAACGCTTGTGCTCAGCCCCAGTACTTTCACTACCAGACCTGCAACATCCCTTTGAAATTGAGACAGCTGCTTCAGACTATGTTATGGGCATCGTTCTCACTTAGAACGACCACCCTGTGGCCTATCATAGTGAGACACTGTCAGATACTGTCCGTAAGTACCCTACTTATGACAAGGAAATGTACTCCATTGTACAAGCCTATCGCCAATGGAGACATTACATTCTTGGGAAGGAGATGGTCATCCACACCGATCATAAGCCACTGGAGTTCATGTAGACACAGAGAAAATTGCAGAATGACCGCCATCAAAAGTGGTCCACATACTTGCAGCAATTCCACCCCAACATCAAGTATAAAACAGGAAGCACCAATCACGTCGTTGATAGCCTTAGCAGACCGCCAATCGTGACACTCACCATGGTGCTAGAATCTTACGGCTATGAGACATCTGGATGGCCCCAACTCTATGAGACAGACCCTGACTTCGCCACCACCTACCAAATGTTGGGTGCAAACGCAGTTGTCGATAATTTCCATCTTTAGGATGGGTTGTTGTGTCGTCTGGGCCATATCTTTGTTCTATCAAGTGAGCGAGTGAAGTTGATTTGAGAAGCCCACTACAGTCGGGTGGTAGGACACTTCGGCGTTGAAAAGACAGTGGCGATGCTACATAAAAATTTCTACTAGCCGAAACTTCGACATGAGGTCAACAAGTATATCAGGTTCTGCACTGCCTGTGCTATTGCCAAACCGAACACTAAGAAATAGGGCCTATACACCCCTCTTCCTACTCTTGACAGGCCATGGAAATCCATCTCAATGGACTACATGTCGAGCCTCCCATCCACCAAGTGGGGAAATGACTGTGTTTTTGTGGTTGTTGATCGCTTTTCTAAGATGGCGATTCTGGTTGCCTGCAAGAAGAGCATCAAAGCAGAGGCCACTGCCAAGATCTTCTTTGAATGAGTTTAGATACATTTTGGAATCCCACAAACCATTGTCTCATATCGGGATAGTCAATTTCTCAACACATTTTGGTCGAGCCTCTGGTCACTGCTAGAAACCAAGCTCACCAAATCCATGGCCTTCAACCCCCAGATAGATGGCCAAACTGAGGTTGTAAATCGAATGATTATGCATATCCTTCGCATATATAATTCAAATAACCCTTGCACATGGGATGAGACCCTTCCCTATGTCCAACATAACTACAACCAAGCTCTGCATAGCTCAACCAACCATAGCCCCTTTCAGGTGGGGTTGGGATTCCAACCATTGGGTCCCATAGATGTTGCACTTCCCCTTGCGGTCACCTCGACCGTCTCATATCCTACTCCAACTAAAGCTAAGAAAGCCACCCGGTTCATTGAGCAGATCCAACACATCTGCCAACCAGTTCAAGATATCCTACAGAAGTCCAATGACAAGTACAAACAACGCCATTATCAACATCGTGTGGCACATAAGTTTCAGGTGGGCGACAAAGTTTGGTTGCACTTGTATAAAGAACGCCTTACAGGACCCCATTAGAAGCTTCGCCCACTCCATTATGGGCCATACACTATCACCAAGGCCATGGGGGACAATTCTTTTGAGCTCAACATTCCTCCCTTCCTTGGCTTGCACCCAATGTTCAACGTGGATCTCCTTCGCCTTTATTTCCCATCATTATTGGACACCTCAGAAGTAGCATAACAACTGACACCAATAGAGATCAACCCTGACTGCATACAATAGGCATCCAATGATCAGATTGTGTACACACATATCAAGGGCACTCGACAACAAAGGATCCAACTTTATTGAGTTGTCAAAGCAGGGCAGCTCCTGCACCAAGGCAAGTGGCTCACTCGGGGCCAAATTCAACAGAAATTTCCTCATCTGATGGGGGACCTCAACGCAATGGAGACCATTACATCCTAAGGAGGAAATATTGATCCAAATGGATATCGGTGTCCACCCACCTTTTCCAACTGGCTCAAAATAGTTTTTTGACAATTTTGGCAATTTACTATTTTTAGTAGTTTTAGCTTCTGGGGCCATTTTGAGGGCCTAAATGAAAGTTTTTTCAGGATCAAGTTCCTCAATGACAATCAAAGGAATGATTGATCCCCTAAAATGAATCTCCTCTATGATACCTTTCCAACGGGCTATCACATGCCTAAAATAGAGATCATATGGAAAAGTTACGACCCCGTGAAGTTGATGTACTAACTTACCCAAACGGGGCCCACATGACTTTTGACGCTTCATCTCCTAGGGTTATGTTTTTGGATGTCTAGGGTTTTTTTCATTCTTGTTTATTGTAAAAATTCCTTCAGAGACTCATTATAATCTTCTTCTTGCGAATGCGTGCAGCCGTCGCATCTCTTCTAAGAGATAAGCCACCACCATTCCAACAAGCTTGTTTCCATTGCATTTTACAGTTTCATCTTATTTCATTATTGAATAGAAAACCAATTTTACTGTATCTCTATTATTTTGTGTTAAGAACCTATTAATAATCTGTATTCATTTCATTCTTCTTATAAAATCCAAATCAGTTGTATCAGAGGGGTCTTCTCCTTGTCGTCTTAATGGATGTCCACAACGAGGTCGGAGTACAAAGAGTTGGGTCTCGAGCTTGTTTCTATTGAGGACAAAAGCTCTCACACGCCCAAGCGACCTCTCATGGAAAGAGAAAATAAAGATGATGGGATAGGATATCCTTTCAAACCGTTGATTGAGGAAGCCCTCACGCAACAGAGGAACGAGATGATGGATAGTTTCACGCAAATCCTTCGGTATCTACCAACAAGCGACGCATATTCTTCGAACGGAGGCGCCGCCCCCTTCAAGGTAGAAATAAACTTCGATATTCCTATATTTTAAGGTCAGATAGACACATATGCTGTAGGCAAGTGGTTGAATCTACTAGAAGGGTATTTTTTTGTCCATAACTTTTCGAATAGAGAAAAGATTATTTTTGCACTTCTCAAAGCCGTTCCCCATGTCAAATATTGGCGGGAAACTTTCTGTGAGCAAAAGGAAACAGAGGAAACCTCATTATTTTTAGTCATGACCACTTGGAAATCCTTCAGGGATGCTATTAAGGAACAATACTACCCTATCAGAAGTTATGATGACCTGTATACCAAATGGACCACACTGCGGCAAGAAAGAGACCAAGCAGTGTCCGATTTCACAAATATCTTCCATACCTTGCGCACCAAGATGGGTATCAAAGATTCAGAGTGACATCTAGTGCTCAACTATTGCGGTGCTCTACATAGATACATCCAGACTGAAATGGGCTTTCTGGACATCTCATCCTGGGGCGCGGCCTACCGATATGCCGTCAAAATCGAGTAGAAGCTCAAACAAAAGACGCGAAAATTTGGGCCTGGGAACCCCTCACAACAAAAGTCGGGAAAGGGCAGCCCCAACCCATAGAAAAAAGGACAGAACAAAGATGGAAAATATCAGGACAACCAGTCCAAGATGCAAGCAAAGAAGGACACCAGAAAGACAAAGAAAGATATCGGGAAGTGGTGCGACTTCCATAAGAGCCCTTGGCATAACACTACTGACTACCACTCAAAGCAGTTGTTGGTGGCCAAAGTGAAAGGATCTGAATAAGATGCAGATTCTGACTCTGAGCCAGAAGTAGAAAGGGGAAGAAAGATCATTGACGCAGAACCCAGTGCCATCGTTGCTACCACCAAGCTCCATCCTGGTGAACCAGACGAGCCAGAAGAAGGAGAGCACCTCTTCCATTCACAAATGTGGGTAAAAGGCACCCCACTACACTTCATCGTTGATAGCGGTAGCCAGAAGAACCTTATCTCAACAGAGGTCATCAAGAGGCTTGCCCTGCCAACAACGCCGCACCCACAACCCTACACCATTGGATGGCTCCGCCAAGGAAGCGATCTCCGTGTCAGCTAACAGTGCTGACTGTCGTACGACATCAAGCCCTTCAAAGACGAGGTATTATGTGATGTTGTTCCTCTCGAAGTTTTTGATGTTCTTTTGGGCCAACCTTATTTATGGAAACGTTATGCTATATATGATTCTAGGCCTCATAGTGCTATTATTACTTTGAATAGGAAATTGTACAGGATACCCGAGGCAGTCCCACCTAGTGCTATTTCCTTGATCTCTGCTAAGCAATGCAGGAA
>JZKD02S1734112.1:49120-60496 GCA_000966675.3 Picea glauca | reverse complement strand
TTACAGATCTACCTTTAGATAAAAGGAATCTGCTCTGATACCAATTGTTGAAATTACTAAGACAATTGAGAGGGGGGGTGAATCAGTTGTTACTGTGCTTAAACAATTTTAATTCTATTGAACCATTTTTAATCTTTCTCCAAGTGACCATCAATATTATACAACATATGGAAAAAATAAATAATGAGCATCAGTCACACATAAGATATATACAGAGACAAATTTTCACGAGGAAACCCATAAAGGGAGAAAACCTCTTCTTCTTTGAAATGATAGGCATACTTTTAAGTTCTGTACGTCATCTATGTTTGAGAACCAACTCAAAGTGAGGCTACTACCATTGTTTCACAAGCTCCAACTTGTTGAGAGCACCAACTCTCTAGTTTCTCTAGCACCCACTAGAAGGAAGCACCAACTCCCTGAGTGTTCCAACACCGACTGGATGGAAGCACCTACTTCCACTTATACAAGCACCAACTTGCATACAAAAAACTCTGTGTTTTCCCAAGAACCACCCTGCCACCCTGTTTTCTAGCCACAACTAGATGGAAGCTACAACTCCCAATATTCAAGCATCAACTTGAATATCAGAGGACCACAGTCCTCACTAGCACCACCCTTGTTTATAAGTAAAATGATTGAATGACCAACAACGCAGGTATTTGAATTCTTACCACTTCTCTTCTGTCCTGCAATTCTTCTATGCTTCTATCTGTTATGCAATTCTTCTCTGCTTCAAGTTGTTCTACAATTCTGCTCTTGCTTCTGTCTATTCAACATCTGTTACTCATCTCTGAGTTTTATCTCACATTGCACATACTGTAATTTTCCCTTTCTTACAGTTCAACTCATTTTTTATTCAGAACAACCAACCATACACAGTCACTGCATCTTTCTTTTATGCACTTCTCATGACTTCAGTTACACCTCAAATTCCTAGGAAAACAATGCTTCAGCCACTGAATCACAAATCGTCCAAGAACCATGATTTGGTTCTGCTAACTGAATCGTAACTAAACAATTAATCGTAAAGATCAATAGTAGCCCTTCGATCAAATTTCCATTTAACAAGCATCGTTGGATTAAATCCGCAAAGTCTTGCGTTTATCCCATATACCCACTGGCTGTGACCATGGGCCTAATCAAAATGCGTTTCACATTTCGCATTTCGGCAATCCTGTGTTGAAGGGTCTTGACACTCCAAGTTGCGATCCCCGAAATGGAGCTTAGCTTCATGCTGGCTCTTCCCTCTCATATGACCATCGGTGGTGACCATAGCCTACACCAAAAGGTGTTTCACATTTTGCGAACTTATGAACTTCATCGAGCCTGATCAACGGTTGAGATCTCCAATGATCTGATGGTCCAGATCTCATCACGATCTCGCGTTTTGAGATTCTTGTGATGAAGGGTCTCGACACTCCAAGTTGCGATCACCAAAATTGAGCTTAGCAATTAGCTCCTTCCCTTAAGTCTTTGATGATGTGACCTTATCTATGACCACGGGCCAGACCTTATCATGATTTCGCATATCGTGAGTTGCAAGGTTAGAGAATTTCCTTCCTTTGACTTTCCAGTCAGCGAAATGTTAATCCCTCACCACATGTGTCCTCTACATCCAATGTTCCACAACATACCTCGATCCAAAGGTCCAGATCAATTCTTGGGATTTCACATATCGCAAGTTCCCACACCATGTTCCGTTGACTCCTCCAATGTGCAGGTCAGTGAAATTCTAGTCGCTTGCCACATGTCCTTCTTGAAGATGGATGGTCCTCCTGCTTTCGGATTTTTGTAGGCCTGCTTCATCTTTCACATAAAGACCATGCTCCTCCTTATGGATCCAACGACAGTCGGTCTTTGGGCTCATATCTGACGCTTGAGATCTATTCTCTTCTATTGCACACTCTTCCTATCTGAATTCAGATCTGATGGTCATCGAGAATTCTGAATGGGATCCAATGATCATCGTTGCTCTTCACTGTTGATCTTGCCACTACCATGCCATTATCGCTGCGCTACTGATCGTGCTGATCTTTGCCATCAATGAAAAACATGCATACTCTGCCTCTGTCTGAAAACATGCCAACATTTTTCTCATGGGTCAACCCCTTGCACGATTCAATTCATGTTTCAAATCCCTAGTCTTCTTTCCCTTGGACTCTTGCTCTCGTTTAGAATTTCTTATCTCATGAACCCTTGTTGTGCTAGCTTTGTGTTTCAAACCCATATCCTCATGTTTGGTTGATGCTTCTATGAATTGATTCCAAACCAAAAACTTTTCCCAACTGTCGCTCTACTTTTGTAGTTTAGTTTCAACAAGAATTCTAACCAAACCAAAATTAAATAAGATTATTTACGAGTTTCTAGGGTTGCTTTATATGCTTGGTGCCATCTTCTTTAAACTATTTAATAATTAATATGGTAAATTGATTTCCTTACCCTCTTTGAAGTGTAGTAGAAATCTGGGATAGTAAAAGAAAACAAGTCTATACCTCCCCTCACAAGTAACATATTTATGGATGATATAAAGAGTATCCCTCCATTTCTTCTTCAATGTTGTTTGTGGCATTCCTTTGGTCCAATTCAAAGCTTTTTAAGGTTCTTTGAAAAATTATTTCCATAGATCTCCCTTTGTATTTTGATTTTTAAACCACTTCTCCCCAATTTGAGGTAATTTGGTAGCTTGAGCAATAGAGGCTTTTGAAAACCATAGCTTCAAATCTCCAATTCTGGCTTGAGTTCTATCAAAAGTTTCAACAAATTCTTTTGTTCTTTTTTACAGAAACAAAAGGTAGAATTTGTATTTATAGGTTGCGACCGAGGTCGCTAATGTACAAAAAAAAGGGGGAAGTGGGATTAAGTCCCAGTGACCAGATTACAAGATCTTTCTATGCTAAGAAACTGCTTATTTAATTACTAACTTATCTTCTTCTTTAAATCTTCTAAAGGAATTGCCATTTTAACAAAAAACTTCTGAAATCCATGCTTACTTCTTCTGTCCCTCTGTGCTAGACTGTGGGATTTATTCTGCGGGTGGCTCCAGTGCCACGTTCAAGTCAGGAAGCACCGAGGCTGCTCTGGTCCCTCCAGCTTCACCTGCTATGCTACTTCTTTGTCCTTCAACATCTTGTGCTATGTTTTCCTTGTCTTTCTCCAGCCTTTCTCCCTGGCTCCTTAAATACTCCACTTCATCTTGTAGTTGACTTATCATTGTGCGGTGGCTTGAAAGAGTTTCCAGAGTGAAATTGAGAGTGGCACTATGGGAGTCAAGGTGCATTGCTAATTGTTGGGTGGTGTGAAAGTTTTCATCCACCATATCCTCATCACGTTCCATTCTTCCTACGTCCGCGTTGTACCTTACCTGTCCTAGATAATAAATCGTGGTCCATTGATATCTCAGATGCCTACTGTTATGTGGTGAGGCCCTTTCTTTGTCTTGAGCTTCCCTTCTGATTCGTTGAGGTCCCTGAATTAGGTGGCCCGCTCTGCTCCTATATCTTGTTGCATTTGGTGCAAGGCTTTTCCTTCTTATGAAATTTATAAAGAAGATCAGGTTCAGATTAACCTGTGTTATCCAAGCGACGACCTTCCATGATCTTGGATTGCGACTTCTATGGATTTTGAGGTGATGCCTAGTTTTAATGCACATGCTATGAATCCTCATCTCGAACGTGTTTCCTTTCATTTGTGTAAGTGGCAATGATGAGAAAATGAGGGGAGGAATGGAATGACGTTGCTCTGATGTGTTTTCTGGCAGGCTCCCACATCGGACAGTCTTGTTGTATCGCGTGTGTATCATATCCATCTTACTCCTAGTACCTTCCTTTCTCAAACCCGAATTTCCATCGTACTTTGCATTCCTGTAATTTACGGAGAGCGATCCATGTTGGCTGTTGTTCTGGGATGCACTGCTGTCGTGCCTGCTGAACGTATTCTCTTTTTTGATGAGCTGGAGCATTTTTTATGGGGGAATTTGCTGAGTGTTTAACCCATTGATGACCATATTACCTTTACCTTTTTCGATTACATTGTTGGCCTGTTCGTCAGCGATTCCAGTGTTGTGTCGACGGATGTGGAGGAATTCTATATTCATTTCTTTGATAACATTTTTTATCCGTGCTATGATCCTTTGGAGGGCAGAGTTTTTTGGAGTGGTATGCTTGACAAAGTGTTTGATGATTATTTTAGAGTCTCCTATGACTGTTAGTTGGTTTATTTGGTGCTCCTTTGCAATTTGAATACCTTTGAGAAGCACGTAGGCCTCCACAACATTGTTTGAAACAATGCCTAGATTCCAGGAGTACGTGTCCATCAGTTGGCCTCTAGGATTGCAAATGGAACCTCTAACTCCTCCCTCTCCTGGGTTACCTTTGGAAGCACCATCAAAGCTAAAACATGTTTTTTGTGGGAATTTGAGCAGTTAATAAACTCATGGTATGTGTATTGAAGCTGCCAACATGGGGCCTGGTTTGTTTTGTGATCTCCACTATTGTCTCGAATGTTGAACTTGTTGATCCAAACTTCGTCCTCTTTTCTCATTTTTGCTCCTTCCTTGATATCCATCGTTTTGCTTGATATATATTCACTGATCTGGCTGATGGCACTCGTCGCTACTACCTGGGGGGCAATGGTTTTTTCTTTGAAGATTTTTTTGTTCCTTGTTATCCAAATCTGCTAGCATACAAATTTGATTGAGGCCTTCCACACTATACTGAACTTTTGTTTTCCTTTGAACGACCCTTTATACTGCTTTGCCCATTTGCCTAACAGTCTTCTGGTATTTGTGGGGTTGGCCACATTGAGGACTAATTCCTTATATATGCAGTTCATCACCTGCCTTGTAAAGTTACAATTCAGGAAGAGATGCTCAAAGTTTTCAAGGCTGATGTTGCATAAAGCACACCTGAACGAACCCGAGAATCCTTGTTTATTTAGATTTTCACCTGTTAGTATTTTATTGTGGGCCAACTGCCAGCAAAATATGTTAATTTTTGGGAGACTGTTTGGGTTCCAAATTTCTCTCTAGATGGTTGACTTGGGGGGGATGTCACTGTCTTCAAGTAGCTTCTTATACCTTGATTTTACTGTATACCCCTCTTTTCCCCAACTTCTTTCATCTACCCTGGTTAGGTGGACAAAAGCAGAGCAAGAGATTCTTTGAAGGAGTTGTTTGACATCTTCTGTCAAATGGGGAGGGACTTCCCCCAGATTCCAGATTTCCTAATGACCATTTGAATCCCAATTTGAAATGTCATATAATGTTTCCTTTCCTCCCACGGTTAGCCAATGCTTTAACTAGGTGAAGGAGGGTATTTTTGAAAGGATTCCACTTTCTGAATAGTTGTCCTCCCATATCTTAATTTTTTTCCCATTTCCTGGATCCCAATTTAATCGAGTTTGGATTAGAGGAATTGATGCCCTGGCGAGATTCCAGATGGGTGACCTCGTTTTCCCCAGGTCTATTCCATCCACACATCTTTTTCTATTTGCACTCATATATTTGATGCAGACCGCTCTCTTCCACCACTCTTTTCCCCCTGTAATTATCCTCCAAATTACCTTTTCTCCTAGTGCTAGGTTGAGCTTTTCTGGGTCCCTTATTCCTAGCCCCCCATTTTCTTTGGGAGCACAGGTGGTTTTCCAATTTACCATGTGGAACTTTTTCTCACTGTTTTTTCCTCCTTGCCAAAGGAATTTCCTAGTAATTTTGGCCAGCTCTCTTTTTATTCCAACCGGAGCATGGAGGGCAGAGAATTGGAATATTGGGAGGGAAGAGAGGACTAATTTTATTAATACCACCCTTCCTGCTGGATTCAGCCATCTGGCTCCCCATATTTCGAATTGGTCCTTTAACTTTTGGATGATGTTTCGCCATGCTTCCCCAGGCAGGGCCTTTAATCTTATTGGGGTCCCTAAGTACTTGAAGTAATTCCACTCCGTTGTAAAAGGGAATTGGAGAATTTGCGCTATTCTTGCCATGGTTCCAGATTGTACATTCCAAGCGAAGATCTGACTTTTGTGCTTACTGATGAGGCCTCCTGAGGCTAATTCATATTGATCCAGGACGTTTTTAAATCTCTGTGCCATCACCTGAGAGGCTCCCCCAAGAAGGAGAGTATCGTCAACAAATTGATAATTGTTGATTCTTTTGACTCCCCTCGTGATTTTTAGCCCTATGATATTTTTGGAGATCCTTTCTTGCTCTAATCTTATATTTAGAGTTTCTGCCATGATGACATAGAGCAGAGAGGATAGAGGGAAGCCTTGTCTTAGTCCTCTTGTGGCTTGAAAGTAGGGGGCTGGGTGACCATTAATCAAGGGGGAAATCCAGGGATTAGAGATGCAAGCAGTAATCCAGGAAATGAAAGGGTTTTCGAAGCCGAATTTTCTTGGGACTTCGTAAAGAAATTCATGATTTACTCTATCAAAAGCATTCACCATGTCAATCATAATTATCATTCTCTTCTCTTTATTTGTCACACTAGCATGAACCGCTTCCTGAACCAGGATTATATTATCCAAAATTTGTCTATTTGACACAAAACCCCCTTGATTGGGGAGTATAATTCAAGGGAGAAGAGGCTTTAGCCTGGAGGCTAGAATTTTTGCAAGGAGTTTGTAGGAAGCATTACAGAGGGATATAAGGCGGAAACGATCGAAGGTATTCACATTTTTGTCCTTGGGAATCAATGCCAGGAAGGAGGAGTTCATGGCTCCCCCAATCTTGCAATTTTCCAGGGCATAATTAATCATTCGGAGCAGGTCTTTTTTGATAATTTCCCAGCACTTGCGATAGAAGTGGAAAGTGAAACCATCTGTTCTGAGTGCTTTGTCCGGGTCAAAGTGGAAGACTACTTCTCTGACTTCTTCTTTTGTAATTTTCTTTATCAGGTCCTGGTTGTCCTGATCTGTAATAATTCGAGGGATATGCTCGATAAAATGTATCCTTTGCCCTTTGTTGTCTTCACCATCATGGGTGTAGAGTGTCTTGAAATGGGAGGTTGCCTCAGTTTTTATCTCTTCGAAAGAGTTTATTATTTCACCAACAATTTTTTTAATTTCATCTATAGTGTTTCTATGCTGTCTAGCCTTAGCTTGTTTATGGAAGAAGGTAGTGTTTTTGTCCCCTTCCTTGAGCCACAAGGCTCTGGATTTCATCCTCCATTCTCTTTCTTCGTTATGTAGCACCTTTAAATACTTTTGGAGGTGATTTTGCTCCTGATCCAGGAGTTCCTAAGTCACTTCCTTTTCTTCCATCTCCATATGTATCTCTTCTAACTTTTGTTTATGCTGCTGCACCTCATCCTTTGTGCTGAGAAAAGCTTCCTTTGCCCAGGCTTTGAGAGCTTGTTTTGTTTTTTTGAGGTTTTGTTCCCAGATAAACACTGGTGTTCCATTAATCCAAGTGGACCAGGTTGAGGAGATGAGGGGGAGGAAATACGGGGAATCCATCCAGAGAGGATTGAATCTAAAAGGGATGGGACCACAATTCAAAGCCTTAGTTAGGGTGAGGGCTATAGACCGATGATCTGAAATCCTCTAGGAGATTATTTTAGAGTTTATGTCGAAAGGAAGGAGGAGGAGGGGGTTGTGGATTAGGAAACGATCCGGTCTAGCAGCTATGTGGCCCACCCCAGTCCTTTTGTTTCTCCAAGTATATTCCCCTTTTGAGGGTTTTACAACGAAAAGGTCAAGGTCACTGATCAGGTCTTCCATGCTTTCCTGAAACTGGTCTCTTACAATGGAACCCCCCTTTTTCTCCCCTTGATGAAGTGTTGTATTAAAGTCTTGAACTATAATACAATTTTCTTGGGCATCTATATCTTTCAGTTTCGACATAGTTTCCCAACAATCTTTTTTTTTTTCCTTATATTATTTGGCATGTAAACGTTGCAAACGGGAAAGGTAATACCTGATTGTAGATGCTTTAGCTTGACCATCGTCCAGTGGTTAGTAACCTCTCTTTGTTCCTCCTTGAAGATTTGGGTGCTCCAGTCTATGCAACTTCCTCCTGAGGCTCCTCTCGCACTTATTGCCACACCTTCACCGGGATTCCAGAGTTGTTTGATTTATTTGAGGAATTCATTGTCCTTGAGTTTCGTCTCCTGAATTAAAAGTATTTGGGGCTTTTATGTTTTGATCAACTTGCACAATGCTTCTTTCTTTTCTGCTTGGCCCATTCCTCTACAGTTCCAGGAGACAACCTTCATTACTTACTATTGTGCTTGGACCCTCCCTTTGAGGGGTGTGTCTGT
This sequence comes from Picea glauca, assembly GCA_000966675.3. Classification (NCBI taxonomy): domain Eukaryota; kingdom Viridiplantae; phylum Streptophyta; class Pinopsida; order Pinales; family Pinaceae; genus Picea; species Picea glauca. The sequence goes on along the minus strand of JZKD02S1734112.1, from coordinate 52,238 downwards.
CCCTTTGTTGGATGGGTTTTCCCATTTTTCTCTTCTTTTTGGAGGATTTATTCCAGTGTAGGTTGGGTACCTAGATCCTTATATTATGTGGTTTCTTTTTCTCTTTTGGCCTTATTTGTTTTCCTCCCTGCTTTTGTAGTTGGGACTGTTTTGGGGATTTCAATTTCCATTTCTTCTCCGGATTCCTCTTGACTTTCATCTTCTTGCTCTGGATGAGCATCTGATAGCTGTGGATATTGATCTTCTACCTGATTTTCTTTGCACGCGTTCGGTTCTTTAGGGTTTCCCTCGATATTTTCCTTTGTCTTCGTCTGATCTGGTTCCTGGCTTTCCAGGATTTCAAATTATTCTTACTGCTTTCTGCTTCATCCTCTATCTGGATTGTGTCCTTCCCTTTGCTTGGAGATGGGGGGGGGGGCATTGTTGCTTTTTCGATCTGGCAGCAGATTCCTTGTTTTGTTCGCCATTTTTTTCCGTTTTGCTTGTTGCCATTGTTTTGATGCTTTGTTGTTTGGATTTTCCTCAGTTGATTTGGGGCAGTTTTTTGCAAAATGACCATACTCATGATAGTATTTACATTTCAAAGGGAGTTGTTCATAATCCACCATCTGAGTGTAGGACCATCCATCCAAAATTAGTTGTATCTCTTATGGCAGTCCTTTTTCTAGTCTTACACAAGATTGTAATCCCTCTCGTGGTTCAACTCGATTGATGAACCTGCCTAGGGTGTTTCCTATGTTTTTAATAGTTTCATCATTCCAGCAGTGTAGGGGTAGGAATGGGAGCCGAACCCATACTGGTATAGCTGAGGGGATGTCGTTCTTAGGACTGAAATCTGGAGTCCACTTGTTCAGATACATTCCTTTAGTGCCCATGAAATACGGTTCACTTCGAAAAATTAGATCTTGATCTGCCTTGTTCTCAAAGAGGAAAACGTAAAATCCCTTCCCACATAAGGTTGCTGAGAGTCGTCCTTTGATGATTTTCCTCCAGTTTAGATCCATCCAAGATGCCATTGCTTTGGGGGAGGGCCAGATTCCAGTGAACTAACCTATCAAGCCATTTTTAGCCAGCCGCAATGCAAAAGGCCTGGCCGAGGTGGAATGAACTGCCACCTTTGGAATTTCTTCTAATCTTTTTACGAATCGGGAGGTTGCACATCCTTCATTTCCTTCTTGTATAATGTAATGAGTGTTTGAAACGCTTTGAGATCCAGCGACTGGGTGGGTTGGGGGAGGGCCCCCACTCCCGAGGCCATGAATGCGATTGTAGAGAACCCTAGGTTTTGTCAGTCCCAAGATTGCAGAGCTCCACAATGATCTTTTTAATTATTTGCAATACTATTAACTGAGGTCAATGTTAAATGACTTGAGAGTAAACAAAACAAAAAATTCTTTTGTTACTTGCTTCTCATAGCCTTGAAGTTTTTGTAGAAATGACAACCAACCCGCTTTTCTGAATCTCTTTTGACATTTTGGATATGCATCTAAGGGATCTATGCCAACTGGTTCATGTCTTGTTATCAAACCCATTCTTCAATTTGCAATGCTAAGGGAGATGCTCGATCTCGAAATCAACTTTTAGTCACAGTGAATGGAGAGAGTAACAATACTATCACTATATCGAATTTGGATGAGGGTAAAATTTGGGAAGTGTTATGGTTTATGATTATGCATGTCGTTTAAATGATGAAAAAGCGGTCACTTCGATTGAAATGTTGATTTTCAAGGCATAATTCAAAACAACACTATCGCCCATAAATTATTTGAATCACAACTAAGGTGATTTCAGAGTAATTAACACTTAGATAATGCATATCAAAATAAAATTTCGACATGCATAATATACAATCATGAGAATGAGTGTTAATATTATGTGAGAGATGATAGCTTGTGGTAAGTTAAGGAATATGAAATGAGAATGGTGATATAAGGAAGGATATAATAAGGTAAGGTAGATTATAGAACTATGAAAATAATGTAGGATAAATGTATACCAAGACTTGCTAATAACTTGTCCATTTTTATTTTTATTTTTTTTTACATATTTCACACTTCCAATAGAAAACTTAGTTGAAAAGTCATTACCTTTGATTACTTGTAACCATGATTTGGATCACCTTGCATTTTTTTGAATATGGAGAGAGAATTTTAAACCAAATTTGACTCTGACGAAAACTTTTAATGTTGATGCTAACTCCTTACTTGTTGAATAAAGAATTGTTACTGACTGTTGTTAAATATGGAATTGTTGATAACTGATTTGGAACTTCAAAATTGTTGATGATGAATTTCATTACAAAATGCACAAAATTCTTTCATTTGTGCTATGAAAATTGTACTGATAATCTGCATACTAGATTTGGAAATAAGTTAACACCTAGAAGTTTCTCAAAAAACTTTTACAGGGGAATTCTGGCAGCTACCCAAAAACTTTGTAACTACTAAAACTCTAAAAACTACAATGATTCTATTGATTTGGAGATCCTCACGTGGCAAAATTTAAACAATAATCTCTAGAATTTAACTAAATTGATATGTAATTGCCCTTTAAAGAAGATCTAGAATGTTGGAAATCAAATTCTGAAATTCTGAACAAGAACTGAAAAAATCTTGATCATTTTGAATACTGCTAAAAGATATATGTGTGTGTGTTTTTTGAAATTTTGAACATGAACTGAAAAAATCTTGGTCATTCTGAATACTGCTAACACACACACACACACACACACACACACACACACATAATGTGTGTACACACACACACACACACACACACACACACACATGTAATGTGTGTGTCTACATATATACAGACACATATATAGATATGTGTGTGTGTGTGTGTGTGTGTGTTTAAATGTTTTTTTTATATAATCTTAACCTATGTCCAATTGTCAGAAAAGAAATGCCCTCTTCATCAATAGTCTTGATCTTAACTAATCTGTTATAAAAAAAAGTCTTATCTCATTTGGTCCTAACCAGCCAATACCGAGATTTCCTTTAAAATTTGTAAATTTGGAATCAAATAAAAGATCCCAATCCCCTAGTTTGAATTTCTTCTTTATATATATATATATATATATATATATATATATATATATATATATATATATATA
>JZKD02S1734112.1:26519-49070 GCA_000966675.3 Picea glauca | reverse complement strand
TGAGCTTTCCTTTAAAATTTGTAAATTTGGAATCAAATAAAAGAGCCTAATCCCCTGGTTTGAATTTCTTCTTTCTGATGAACTTGTCATGTCATTTCATTTTCTATAGCTTGATGATGGTGGTGTGTTAAATTGCATCATGTCATATCTCATCCAATTCATTGAGTTGTGTTATCCTGTATTGCTAAGCATATGAAAGATCCATTCCTAACTTGGTTGTTGTCTTGACAGTTTTTATTTGAAGCACAATAGGGAGAAGAATTTGTTTACCATATACTAGCTCATATGTTGTATGCCCGATTGTATTCTTTTATGTAGTTTGATGTGCCCAAAGTGCCTCTAGAATTTGATCTCCCCAATGTCGATGGTGAAGCTAAACTGTTTTGGTCAAGATAGCCTCAAGGACTTTATTTGTCGATTCCACCTGCCCATTAGCTCATGGATGGTATGGAGAAGACTTCTAGTGCTTGATCTTATATTTCTCTCTAATGGTGTTGACAAGTTTTGATGTAAATTGAGCGCCTTGATATGTGACAATTTCTCTTGGAAAACCAAAATGAGTAAATATTTTCTCAAATAAAAAATCTACAACAGCTTGTTGTATCATGAAGAAGAGGTTTAGCTTCTACCCATTTAGTAACATAATCAATATATACCAAAATATACCTATTTTTACTTGACATTGGAGCGATAGGTCCTACAAAGTCTGGAGCCTGTTTTTCAAAAGGCTCTATGAGTACCTGAGGTTGTCGAGGCATTTTGTCAGCTTGCACTAGTTTTCCCATCCATTGACAACTGTCACAATTTCTGATGTACTTCTTGGCATCTCTGAAAAGAGTAGACCAACAATACCCTAGATGAAGGACTTTGTATGTGGTTCTTTTGTCGACAAAGTGACCTCCACATGGCTTATCTTCTCGTACACACCTCTGAATAATTAGATGAGGTCTAGTACAAAAACGTTCTCCACCAATCCAAGAATATGTGGCACTAAGTCTGACAATCCTTTGCTTCTCCTTTGGTGAGAGGTGTTGAGGAAACATTCCTATAGCCAAATAGTTAGCGATATTTGCAAACTAAGGAGATTAAATAGATATTTCAAATAGATGCTCATCAGGAAAATTATAATTTACAGGAACTAATTCTCCTTCATGGTGAATCCTAGAATGAAAATTTGCAACTGCATTTTATTTTCTATGTCTGTCTATGATCCAGGAGGATCTAGGAATGCTCATAGAGGTCCAGGAGGATCCATAAGAGCTCAAAAATTGACCATCTCAAATGTTCTCGAAAAGGGAATCGTTGTGTAGAGCCCAGTGATAGCTTTCGAATGGCACAAAAATCCCCTCAAACAATGTTCGTACGCAAAAGTTAGGATCGGTCAAATTTTAAGTCAAACATAGCAAAAAGTCAAAGTCAAAAGGGGACACATGTCACCACTATAAGGGTGACATGTGGCATGCCCGTACAAGCCATATGGTGCTAACGTGGCAACACCACAAGGTGCTACGTAGCATATCGTACAATTGATTGGGCAGGTAATAAGGCATACCATACAACATAGGTGGACCAATTACATATGGACACATGGCAATGATAGACCAATGAGAGGCTTCCATGTGGCAACGTCCCATTAGCCATCTATGGATAAGGTCATTTAAAATTTTATTGGGAGTCTGGAGGATCAAACCCATGACCTCCCATAACCTTACGCAAACAACCTTACCATTACACCATACACATGAGACTTAACCCTATACGACGATGAATATAATTAAACTTTGGTAAGTGTTTAAATGGGTGGAAAAAGGGGTGGAGGGCTAAGCCCTCGACCCATATTATATGTGATCACATGGTTTATCCGAAACCATAACCTATATTCGCGGAGGGGGTTATACCATATATGTTGTCACATATAACTATATGCTACCAATATAACAAAATATAATGCAACAATCGACGGTCGGTGGGGATTGATCCCATGACCTACCACATAATATGCCAACACCCTAACCAATGCGCAATTGGCGCCTTATGTTATGGGATTCTTCCCAAAATGGAATTAAGTTGCCAAAGTTTTCGCATGGAGATTTGGCCCACAACCTATTTATGGGTGTGCAGACCAAGGTTGACACACATTCTGAGATAGGCATATATCCCGAGGAGGAGTGCATGGATCCTGAGGTATGGATGCATCATTTTGCATGCCAAAGATTACCTAAGTTTTGGTGTTGCATAGATTTATGTGCTATCAGGTATTTTGTCCACATATAAGCATGTTTATACTCATTTTTCTCTTTTTCTCGAGAAGAGTTCAATGGTGATGTTATTTTTATGCTAAGATATTGTCTTTAGAAGTCTTAGTCACGATTTCCCTTAATGAGCGTTATAGTGCATCGTTTGGTATGTAAAGAGGATGAATTTGAGCCAGTTCAGAATATGGTCGACTTTATACTCATTTTTCTCGTAATTTCACAAGGAATTCAATGGCAAAATCTATATTTGAGTTTGAGCAATAGAATTGGAGAGTGACTTCAAATTTGGCTTTGTAATTCCATTTTGTATTGTAATTTCACATTTTGAGATTATGAAGAGCAATCTCATTATTTAAAGGGAACTCAGAGATGTAGTAATTTTGGATCAAGTGGTATTAGAGCTAGTTTTTGACATGCATTTGCAAGTTATTGATGTGATGAGGTTTTGAAGACTCTTTTTGAGAGGAAAAAATTAGTAAATCTCTAGTTAAGGCTCTAGAATAACATTAGCCGACATATTCAGAAGGAGAATTATGAATTAAGCATGTAACTACAATCTCTCTCGAGGAGAAGAAAAAGCTTCAAGATCGACTGATCTGTCATGAGGAATTCCATATAGGTATTTTTCATGAGTTGGAAAAGAAGTTGTAGACCAAGGATTAGATATTGGCATCGTCAATATCATTCCATGAAGATTAGAAAGTAGAGGATGTAAAGTCTCTGATGCAAGATAAACTAACCCCCTCAAAAGGCATGATCGAGAAAGATGATTCCTCATATTACTCTTTTTCACGTCAAGATGGAGAATGCTCAAGGACGACTAAAGTAAGGAGAAGTTCAGATGATGAGGTCCTTCATAAGCACTTAGATTTACCTTCCAACCTAGTGATCCAAGAGGATCTGAGAATGCTCACAGAGGTCCAGGGAGATCTAGAACATCCACAGAGGTCCATAATGGTTTAGAAATGTTGAAAATTCAAATGCTCCAAATCTTCCCGAAAATGACATCATTGTGTAGAGCTTGGTGATAGCTTTTCAACAACACAAATTTCACCTCAAATGGAGTTCGTATACAAACGTTATGAGCGATCAAATTTCCAGTCAACCAAGTCAAAAGGTCAAAGTACATGGGCAAAAAGATGTGACATGTGTCACCACTATAAGGGTGACACCTGGCACATGATTAATTGCAGTTGACTGGGCAGATCATACCTCTAGGTTGTTCAATCATAGGTTGACAAGTGACGTACAAGTGGTCTAGCGCTATTGTGACACATGGTAGGGTTGAGCCAATGAGAGGTTGCCACATGGTGACCCCTCATTGGCATATATTGGCTAGAGTTGTGTAAAATTTATGGAGTCGATGGGGGTCGAACTCGTGACCTCCATAAGACTTAACATAGGCCCCACTACCAACACGCCACCACAAAGGTCTTATCATACATATGGTTTTATATATTTTTAAGTTTATATTAAAGTTGCAAAGGGCATCCAAAGGGACGAGGACCTAAGCCCTCGACCCTTGGTCCTTGGTATTGATACATAACATATAACCGACACTTATTTACATAAGGGATTAATGGAAACACCAACATGTGCAACTATACATATGTTAGTTATAACATATGTTACAACAAAATGTGGCATTCAGTGGGGCTCGAACCCTCGACTTGCCACATATAACCCAAACTACTTAACCAAATCCGCTATACATGCGACTTAGTTATGGAACCCACCAAAAATATATTTAATGCATGTCTAAAAAACCAGACAACAGGTTAGGGCCCATGCCTGTTTGATGGGCGCGTGACCTAAGGATTGTACACACACATTTAATGTAGAGTTGGTCTCATAGCTCGTGCCCAAGGGTACCAAAGTTGTGAGGCTACACTGTAAAGCATGTCAAATGGTACCTTGATGGAATTTCAAGAATTTTATATCGATTTTGCACGATTTTTCACCAGGAATCCAACGGTGCACTATATTTTTGCATTTGAGTAACATGTAAAAAGGCCATTGTAAAACACAAGCATTTAAGCATTAATAAAATAAGTCTCTATTGGAAGCGGACCCAGAGAGGTAGCCCAGATTGGGTGAACTTTGTTTCTTCCAACTTGTGTATGTGATTATACTATTGTTGTTCATTTCAAGCTCAATTATTTTGCAAGTCATTTATCATTAAAGTGGATTTGATAAGATAAGTTTTTCTCATGTAATTTGGAAAACAAGAAAGCGATCATTTTATTTCAAAGATCAAGTAGATGTTTATGTGTATTTTAAATTATCGACATCTAAGGATTTTTCAGAACACCTAGGGAAAAGTTACATATGTAAGACATCTCCATAAATATATGGTCATTCTAATGAAGACATTTCTCACTAGTAAATGGTCTATGTATCCACGTGCTTCCGGTGGAACTAGTAACCATAATATGGAGAAATGTCGAAGAAGGCAACACGTGCAAGAAAATACATCCAAGAAGAAGGATAAAGGTAAATGCCATTTCTCAAAACAAAGGAAAAGGAGGAATGACAAGAAGGGATCGTGGTTCGAATATGGGAACAAGACACTCTACTCTTATTGTGGTAAAATTGGACATCAAATCAAGATGTGTTGGACACTTTATCCACACTTATGTCTGAAGCAGAATCATAAAGATATAAAGGCACTTGCAAGAAGACAAGCAACAACCCTGGGTGAAGTTAATAGTTCTGCTGAAAGATTTGAGAAATAATACTTCTTAATGGTTGGTATTAATTATGTCACATATGAAGACATCAATGTATGGTTCGTGGATAGTGGCTCATCTCACCGCATAATAGGGATGAGATCAATATTCTTGACTTTCTCAGAGATCGACACAAATTGCTATGTAGGATCTGGAACTAACACTAGGCAAGCAATGAGAGGGTCTGGATATGTAAGATTCCAACTCGAGTCGGGAGGATTTATGGGAAGAGAACATATGTTATATGCTCTAGATTTGAAAGTAAACCTACTCTTAGTTGTGGTTTTTGAAGATGAAGGATATACAGTCGCATTGCATAATTGCCAGGTACTTGTGTATTCAAGGGAAGCTACTCAAGACACAACAATAGTGCTTGGTGTTCGCAAGGAGAGGTTATATAGGTTACTGGGAAGACCTAAAATCTAGTCTAATGGTTTCTTGGATTCAACATCAGATTCTATGTCAGATTCAACATCAGCGTCAGAGGCATCAATGTGAGACTCCCTTCAATACTATGGGAAGGATGAGTCCATGAATAAACCATCCATCAAAAGAAATTTCATTGTAAATATGTATATTTGTAAATTGCAAGCTAATATGCATATGTAGATACCTTCTAAGTCTATTTCTATTGTTGTATTTGAAGGCTTGTAAGCCACTCATTGTAAATGTTCAGAGTGAGAGGAATTATGTAAAATTTCTATATAGCCACCTTATATATTGTTAAGAGTGAGAGGAATTTTGTAAAGGAGTTCTATATATCCACCTTACATATTTCTTAAAGTGAGAGGAATCTTGTAAAGGGTTTCTATTAGCCGCTTTGTTATATGAGTGAGAGGGATCTTATAAATATTTCTAAGCCTTTCGACAATAGTATAAAGAATTGTATTGTCTTTTTATCAGCTAAGAACTATATATGGATCAAATTGTCTAAGATAACATTCTTATTCTGAAGTATCGAAGGCGAAGGAATAGAAGGATGCAGGCAGTTGGAGCATGTAGATCAGAGAGTGTAATAGACAAAAGTCTATGTTTGTGTAATTTAGTGTCCTGTGTTACAATGAGGGCCCTGCTTATATAGTAGGCAACGTGCCCTTTCACATGAAGAGTCACGTCGCTTTGATGAGTTACATCCTTACACCTTTTCATAATATAATTATATATTATTATGTTTGTTACAGAAAGTGAGAGGAGCATTGTAGTAATGTAAATCTTCCTAGAGCTGGTAAAGGAGAAATAATCTTCTTTGTAAAGATATATGAGGTATATACTTGTAAAGATGTATATTATTGCTATGACATCTTCAAAAATATTATGTCATGTTCGTGCATATGTATATCTTGAGGAGAAGCAGCTTAGATAGTACAAATGTATACAAATAATATGTTTGGAATTGTTTTCAAGGCAGGAGAGAAGAAATGGACAAGGAATTCATTCAGAGACTCCTACAGATACATCAACAATACAAGAACAAAGAGTCCAAAAGAGAAAGGCATAGATAGACATTTGACTTAGTTTCATATTGGTCGAGATAGACTATCTTCAACAGAGAAGGAGATGGGAGTGGATGTTGAGTACAGGGTTCGAATATTGTAGAGTTTAAGGGAGCAAACTTTTGTTGTAAAGGAATCTATGAGCCATAATCGAAACTAGATTTGAACTAGTGCTAGATGCCAAAGAGCCAGAGTCAGAGCCATATTTCAGAAGTACACTGATCTAGTATCCAAGATCCAAGATGAAGATTTAGTCCCAGAATATTCAAAAAGATGGAAGAGTGAAGAACCTTCATTATCACTAAGTTGTTGAATAAGAGCATTTCATTAAGGTGGAAGAGTGAGTAAGAGTTATAATCACTAAGTTGTTGAAATATTCATACTTTTGGAGGATCAAAAGTTCTTCACTGGGAAGGTGTGATCCAGGAGGATCCAAGAACGCTCACAGAGGTCAAGGAGGATAAAAAATGCTCAAAATTTGTCTGTCTCAAATGTTCTCAAAAATGAAATCATTGCATAGAACTCAATGATAGCTTTCCAATGGCGCAAAAAATGCCTCAAACATAGTTCGTATGCAAAATTTATGATCGGTCAAAGTTTAGGTCAAACATGTCAAAAAGTCAAAGTCAAAAGGGAAAAAGGTGACACATGTCACCACTACAATGGTGACACGTGGAATGAACATACAAACCATATGATGCTGATGTGGCAACACCACAAGGCACCATGTAGTAGATCATACAACTGACTGCGCAGGTGATAAGGCATACCATACAACATAGGTGGACCAATTACATATCGACACATGGCAATGATAGACCAATGAGAGGCTGCCACATGGAAGCCTTCCATTGGCCTTTTATGGATAAGGTCATTTAAAATTTTATTGGGAGTCTTGAGGATCAAATCCATGACCTCCCATAACCTTACGCAAATGACCTTACCATTACACCATACACATGAGACTTAACCCTATACGACGATGAATATATTTAAACTTTGGTAAGTGTTTAAATGGGTGGAAAAAGGGTCTGAGTGCTAAGCTCTCGACCCATATTATATGCGATCACATGGTTTATCTGAAACCATAACCTATATTCGCAGAGGGGGTTATACCATATATGTCATCGCATATAACTATATGCTACCAATATAGCAACACAAAATACAATAACCAATGGTTGGTGGGGATTGATCCCTGGACCTACCGCATAATATGCCAACGCCCTATGAAATGCACCATTGACATCTTATCTTACGGGATTCCGCCCAAAATGGAATTAAGTTGCCAAAGTTTTTGTATGGAGGTTGGGCCCGCGACCTACTTATGGGTGCATAGACCGAGGGCGACACACAATCCGAGGTAGGCACAAATATCGAGGAGGAGTGCATGGATCTCGAGGTATGGATGCATCATTTTGCATGCGAAATATTACCTAACTTTTGGTGTTGCGCATAGATTTTCATGCCATGGGGTATTTTGTCTGCATATAGGCATGTTTATACTCATTTTTCTCATTTTCGCGAGAGGAGTTCAATGGTGATGTTGCTTTTGTGCTAAGATGTTGTCTTTAGAAGTCTTAGTCTATGTTGTCATTAATGAGTGCCATAATGCATCGTTTGGCATTTAAAGAGGGTGAAATTGAGCAAATTTAGAATATGATCAACTTTATACTCATTTTTCTTAGAATTTTGCAAGGAATTCAATGGTGAACTCTATATTTCGTTTTGAGCAACGGAATTGGAGAGTGACTTCAAATTTGGCTTTGTAAGTTCATTTTGTATTGTAATTTGATGTTTTGAGATTATGAAGAGCAGTTTCATTGTTTAAAGGGAACTCAAAGATGTAGTAAACTCTATCATCAATACTGTATAATTGAGTTCTTTTATTTTCTGATGTGTTATCTCATTATTCGTTAAGTAATTCATCATTTTATAAGGTTTTGGATAATAAGCACATCATCATTTTTTCTGCAAGTCACCTCAATATGATCAAGAATTATTCTGAATCAAGTTGGATGCTAATATGGTTTTTTAAAGTTTAAGATTGGTATCTAAGGATTTTTGGATCAGTCTAATATAATGATATTAAAGTCATGTAGTGGAAGAGGCCATCTAGTAATTCTGTCATTAGTAGTTGGTTTGTTCATAAGATATCTGATAACAGAATGGTTGGTGTGAATAAATATCGCATAACTAGTGATGTAGTGCCTAAATTTATTGATGGCATGTACTACCGCAAGAAATTCATTTTATGTAACTATGTAATTCAATTAAGGGGGTGTTAAGTTTTTATTAACAAAATAAATGGCATAATAAATCTGATTTTTTTTTTGTCCTAACATTGGTCCTAAAGTTGTATCTGAAGCATTATATTCGAAAGGGGAGAGACCAATTTGGCCCTCTTAAAACAAGAGCTACATAATTTTTTTCTTTCAATGCTTCAAGTGCAGTTTGGCAAGTAATATTCCAAAAGAATTCACTGTCTTTAGTGAGCATTTTGAATAATGGAGATGATATTTTTGTGAAAATTTCAATAAATTGCGTGTAATAGCCTGCATGTTCCAAGAAACTCTTGACATCCTTTTGGGTCTTTGGCACTGGAAGTTTAGAAATGACTTCTACTTTTGCTGAATCAACCTTGATTCTTGCAAATGACATACAATGACCAAAAACAATTTCTTCAAAAAGCAATATATGGAATTTTTCATGTCTCAATGAAATATTGGTTTCTTGACATATAATCAAAAGTTTTTCAATATTTTCTAATGCTTCCTCAAAAGTATTTCCATAAACAATGAAATCATCCATATATATACTTCTACACAATCATGGATCAAGTCAGAAAAGATGCCTACAAAAACATGTTGAAAAGTATCAAGAGCATTGTATAACCTAAAAGGTGGTACTCTATAAGCCTACGTCCCCCATGGGCATGTGAATGCAGTTTTATCATGATCTTTTGGAGCGATTTGAATTTGATTATAACAATTAAACCCATCAAGAAAAGAAAAAGAAAAAATTCCTTGCTAATGTATCTAAAACTTGATATATAAATGGTAGAGAGAAATGGTATTTTAAGGTAGCTTTGTTCAATTCCCTATCATCTACACAAACACACCATTTACCATTCTTTTTAGGAACAATTACTAAAGGTGAAACCCATTGAATGTTAGAAATTGGATAGATGAAATTCACATTTAGTAGTTTTTGCAATTCTTCTTTTACAATTTCCTTCAAAATTGGATTCATACGTCTTCGAGGTTGTCTGATTGGCCTAGAATTTTCCTCTATATAAATGTGATGAATACATGTATTAGGATGGATTCCAAAGATATCAATATATTTCCATGCGAATGCACCAAAATGTTCACGTAACTTTTGAATTAATTGTTCTTTTTGAAATTCTTCAAGTTTAGAGTTTATATTTAGGGTTTTCATTGATGAATTTCAATAGCAGTGCTACTTGATTATGATATTGAATTAACGAAATACATTGAACCAAAAAGTGTTGATAAAGCGTCAGTACAATTTTCCTGAAAATTTATGTCCAAGATATGATAAAAAATATCCCCCCCCCCCCCCCAAGATATTGAATAAAATTAGAATTATTGATAAAATTAATGGTTTGATTTTCTTCAATATCCTCTTTTAAATTCATAGCCTGATCAATAGTTAAAATGGCTTGTACTATTTCTTTATCATTATTTGCATCTTGAAAGCATTGTGCAAGTTTTGATTCAATTAAAGCTTTGGTGGATGGATATAAATTGATTTTCTTAACTGAATCCCCATGTGCAATTGTCATGTCCCTTGATCTATAATTGATAAAAGCATCAATTGTAGCTAACCATGATCTTCCTAAGATTACTAGATGACCACCTAGGTTAGATTTAGGTTATAAAACCATAAAATTTACACGGTATTCCCAAAAATCTAAAGAGTCTATGATATCCTTTAATACACCTTTTGGTTTTATTGTTAATCTATTTGCTAGTTGTAAATTTGTAGGTGTATAATGAAAATTGGATACTTGTAATTCATCCATAGTTCTTTTTGTCATAACATTTATTGCAACTCCTAAATCTATTAATGTGTTTGCAATTGCAACATTATTGATGTGATTTTTAACAATGGGACCACTGGGATCAACATATTTTTACATAAAAAAATTACCCAACATTAGATCTACCAATTTACCAATAACTTGCATTGTCTGTGGGTCTTTTTTCTTTCTCCCTGATTTCTTTAAACACACTTCCCTTATTGTCTTAGCATAGATTGGTATATCTTTTATTGCTTATGTTAATGGGTTTTTAATACAAACATTTTTTAACTCATCTAATAAATCATATTCAAATTGTTTGATTTGCTTATCTAAAGTCAACCTTTCTGGGAAAGGAGGTGTTCTAGATTGTTGTGATTGATTTATTATAGAGGAAGAAGTTTGTTTTATTACATTAGAACTATCATTATTGTTTGTTTGATTAGAAGTTTCATCCTCTATTGGTTCTTCAATAATAACAGGAGCATCATGATGAATTACTTTTCCTAATATAAGATGAATGTCATTTAGATCAAGAGGAGTAATCATATAGGTGGGAAAATTTTGTAGCTCAACATTGTAAGCGAGTTGAGCTACTTTTTTGTTGGGGTTAGAAACAAGTTGTGCAGGTAATTGTGCATGTCTTGGAGGTTGATTTGATGGTAATAGTAATTGTTAAGGTTGTGAAATTTGTGGTTGAATAGGGTATGTTTGTTGGATTTGTGGGGGATACTGGGTTTTTGAAGGATGTTGTGTGTATTGTTGTTCCATAGAATCAAGATGAGCATGCATGGTTCCAAAGTAGATCCTCTCCAATCTTGTTTCCAAGGTTGATTTTGAACTTGTTATGGTGGCCATGCTTGCCAAGGCATAGGAGGAGTCCAATTTTGTTGGGGGAATTGTTGATTTGAATAATAAGAACTGAATTGTTGGGAATGCTCTTGAGATATACATGATGTCCTTGGCGGCTAAGGTCTTTTTGGTGCAACAAAACACAGTTGTTATGTAGCTTCTTGATTTCCTTGGTAGACCATTTTGAGTTCCGGTAGAGATGGAAAATTTTCTGTAGCATTATTTTATGCACATATACCACAAAGTTCAATGTTATCCAAAGGACATTCTCTTAAAGGATGTTTTTTTCTACATTTTGGACAAAAAATAGTTAAGGCTGCATTCTCTTCCTCTTTCTTTTGCTTGATTTTCAATGTTTCTAATTGAGAACCAAGAGTACTAAGAATATATGTTTTAAAATTGTCGAATAAATTGCCAATTTCAGCTCTACTTACCCCATCAGTTGTTGATTTTTCGACTCTAGAGATAGTATCCCTAGGTCCCTTACCATATTTAGAATTTCCTTGAGAAATATGCATACGCAGATCACAAATTTATGGATAGGTTAAGTGAGAAATATCTCCTTTACCCATGAGATTAAGAACATCAACCCATTCATCTCTAATTCCATGAAGCAAAATGACTTTAAGAGTGTCCAAATCTAGATCATTTTGCCTGCCCTTTTAACAGTATAATTAAATCTTTCAAAATTATCCTCAAGGTTTTCATCCTCTTTTTGGGTCATTTTAAACACTTCTTCTCTCATTCATCGATTTCCATAATAATCATGATACTTTAAAAGAAACATTTTTTGCATTTCATCCCATGTTTTGATAGTATTAGTTCCCAAACCCATAAACCAGCATAAAGAAACATCCTTAAGGGTGGTTGGAAACAACTTAAGTTTTTTAGCATCAGAAGAATAGTTGTAACTATGACATAATACGTCAAATTCGAAAAAATAGAGTCTATGGGTCCTTAGTTATCATACCATGAAAGTTGGGTAATGTTGATAGTGGTATGTACTTCATTTGGACTATTATCGTTGGATCCAAAATTGGGAACCCAAATTTATTTTCAATAGTTGATGTTTCTATACCTTTTGGCCTTTCTTGTATCTCTTCTTCTCCACCTCTAGGTCCTCTTTCCTCCTCTCATTCACCAAATAGTCGAGACATGTTGCCTTTCCGAAAATGTACATATTCCTCTGATGAAGAAAAAAATTATGGTTCCTCAATAGGATTTTCTGAAAGTGAATTTTTTGGCTGACCACTGATCAATTCTTCTTCCCGAGGATGGGATGAGAGTATGACAACTTTTTGTGATATTTTTTGGAATTATCTCTTTAGAACTACCTTCTCCAACTTTTGTTTTGGTTTTTTTTTGTGAGGTCACAATCCTACATGATCGTACTCCTCTTATAATTCTACTCATAGATGGGTTGGTGGATGTAGTGGCTCTTACAATACCACGTTATGAAGTGGGTGTTGATGTTTTGGTAGTTGAGGGAGGTATTTTTCCTCCTAGACAACCATTCTTAGATGAAGAGAAGATTTCAGAATACAAACGAAGACCATTGAACAATGGAAGAACACCCCATAAGAGAAGTTGACCCACCAGAGAAGAATAAAGTAAAGTTGGAATCTCCAAGAAGAGAAGTCGACCCACATAGAAAAGATAAAGGGGAAATAGAATTTCCCAAAGAAGAATTCGACCCAGCTAAATTGACAGGAAGACTATAAATAAGGAGACGTCTTTCTCATTTGCACTCACTCACTCATTCATCACTCACTCAAGGAGAAGGTGCTAGTCCAAGGCTGTGAAGGAAGACGTTGCACTGCACTTTGGAGATTCTTGGTGGATTTGTTTTTATCTTGTGCGCTCCCCTTTGGAAGAGATGCACTACTTATGTATAGTGTTGCTACTATAGCTTTGTGGTGGTTGTGTTGCAGCTGTCTAGTTCATCTTGTGCTAGGGTTCTTCATTATATGTTTTCTCTTAAGAGTTGGTTCATGGTTGGATTGTTTTGGATGGAATCTATCTAAGAAAGGTTGGTTAGGTTTTCCCCCATTTGGGGTTTTCCCAAGATAAACTCTTGTGTCTCTTGTACTTGCCTATGTTGCTTATATATTCAATACTTGATATAATTGTTAATGAAAAAGAATATTTAGAACACTGGTAACTCTACTGCTCTGAAAATTAAGAAAATCTAACATGGTATCAAAGTTGGTTACCTTCAAAACAGTGTAACAGTAGGAAGGGAAGATCTAGAAAAACTGCAGCTCCACACTTCTTTTTCAAGCTTGTTGAGCACTAGTCCCTAAGGCATTGGGACTAATTTTACCACAGAGCAGTTTTCTATACCCTAGCGCACCCCCTACAACACTTAGATTGCAAATTGGTGGAGTTTGATTTTTTTTTTTTTTTTTAGTCCTAGGGTTTCTACCAACAAAAATGATTACCAGTGTGAGAGTTGAGGATAGACTGGATGGAGCAAATAAATTAATATCATGGAAGCATAGGGTACTCTTCGTTCTAGAATAGAATGAGTTATTGGATCATGTCAAACAGTTTCTTCCAAAACCAGGAGAAAAAGAAGCCAAAGCAAAGTTCAGGAAGAATGAAGTAAAGGCCAAGAGGATCTTGACAGAATCGATTAAGGATCATTTGATACCTAATGTATTAGAATTGACGACATCGAAGAATTTTTTTTATGCCCTAACCAAACTTTATTAAAGCAAGAACACCAGTCAGAAGCTTACTCTAAGGCATCAACTCATAAAGGTGATGCTGAATAAGTCAAAAGTAGTCTCCAACTACTTCATGAGGACCTCGAAGATCAAGGACCGGTTAGTAGCTATTGGAGACTCATTGTATGACGTTGAACATGTGACTACTACACTTAATGGATTTCCCTTTTTTTGGGACCCATTTTTTCAAGGAATTTGTGCCGAAGAAAATTGCCCAAGTTTGATAAGTTATGGTCAGATTGTACCCAAGAAGAACCCAGATTAATATCCAAATCATAGAAGACAAATGATGATGATAATTAAGCTCTTGCAGCTCGTGTGAAGAAAAGGAAAGAAAGGGGAGAAGTTAGTTCGAAGAAAACTAAAATACCATGTTATAAGAAGGATGCATCAAAATTCAAATGCAACTGCAAGAAGATGGTACATTATGCCTTTCAATATCCTCGTAGGAATGAAAAATGAAAGAGGAAACATCATGCACATGCAACATATATATAAGTGCCCACATTCCTAAAGAAATCAAAGGAGTCAAAGGATGAATAATTTTTATTTGTTTAAGCACTCACATGTATTATCACTCAAGGAAGTGATACCTGACTCGTGGATAGCGGTGCTTTCAAGCACATGACTAGATTCATAAATTCCCTTACAAATTTAATAGAAAAGAGCTCATCCCTTCAAGTGGATCTTGGCGATGATTCCAGACACACAATCAAAGAATTTGGAGAAGCCTCATTTCAACTTGAATCAGGTAACCCTATTTCAATTAAAGATGTATTGTTTGTACAAGGCTTGAAGAAGAATCTTCTTTCTATTTCTGCTTTAGAAGGTAAAGGTTTCATGGTAACTTTTATGGATGGCCAATTTCTTCTATGGCCCAAGATTTCAAGCATAGAGGCAGATACCATGATTGGTGTCCGAGAGGGAGGATTGTATAAATTGAATGGACACCAAGAACTAGCCCTTGTACACAACAATGTTAGCTCTAGTGAACTATGACACCGAAGACTTGCTCATATAAATTATAGAGCACTACCAGTATTGAGCAAGATGGTTACATGTCTACTAGACATTCACGTAGAACATGATGTAGTATGCAAAGGTTGGGCACTTGTCAAGAATGCCAAGGGAAGATTTACTAGCAGTGATAGTAGATACAAGGGGATCTTAGACATCATACACTCCGAAGTATGAGGATAGATGATGGTGCCATCCTTAGGAAACTTTGTATACTATGTCTTATTCATAGATGACTACTCACGAAAGACATGGATCTACTTCTTGAAAGTGAAAGATGAAGTATTCAATAAGTTTCAAGAATTCAAGGCTTTAATTAAGAAACTTTCTGGAAGGAAGATCAAAATCTTGAGGTCTGATAATGGAGGTGAGTACACCTCAAATGAGTTCAAAGACTTTTGTAGATAAGATGGAATTAAGAGGGATATAAAAACTCCCTACAACCCCAACAAAATGGGGGTTCAGAGAGAAAGAAGATATCTATTGTAGAAGCAACTAAAGCGATGATCCTTGACCAGAGCTTACCCATGCACTTGTGGGAAGAAGCATCCAATACAACTGTATATGTCTAGAATAAAAGTCTTCACGAGATATTGATGAACAAGACATCTGAAGAGGTGTTCAATGGGAAGAAACCAGAAGTCATACACTTGAGTATATTTGGTTGTCTAGTGGATATTCATGTCCCCTAGGAGAAGAGAACGAAATTGGAGACTTCAGGAAATAAAGGAATCTTCGTTAGATACAATGAGACTTTGAAGGCTTACATAAGATATATTCCCGGACATAGATAGATTGAGATCGGTTGGGATATGACATTCGATGAAGATGAATCCTTTAGAAGATCTAGGGAGTCTCACATGGATGAGGATCGAGAGGAGTAAGAGGCTCCAAGGGATGCAATCATGATTGAATCTACTCCAGAATAACCCATTCTAGAAGATCATAATGAGATGGCAGAGTCAAAGAGACCTGTAGATCCACCTAGAGAAGTTGTAGTCACTAGAAAGAGATTAGCTTAGCTTTGGAACACTTTGCAGGAAGTTGAAGGACATGCAGTTCCCAAGGGCTCCTTCAGAGAGAGCTAGATACCAAACATTTTTTCCAGCTATGTGGCATCGATGAGTAAAATCATTGATTCATAACCTTCCACCTTTGAAGAAACTGCTAAGAAACAAGTATGGAAAGACACCATGATGGAGGAGTACAAGTGCATCATGAAGAATGATGTGTGGGAAGTGGTTCCAAGACCAGAAGGAAAGTCAATGGTAACTTCCAAGTGGATCTACAACATCAAACATGTTGCAGATGGGAGGAGAGAGAAGTACAAAGTGAGATTTTTGGCTAGAGGGTTCTCCCATAAAGAGGGAGAAGACTATGATGAGATGTTTTCTCCAGTAGCAAAGTACACTTCTATCAGATTGATTATTGCAATTGCTTCTGTGATGGGATGGAAATTACACCAAATGGATGTCAAGGTTGCTTTCTTGAAAGGTGTAATTGAGGAAGAATTGTACATAGATAAGCCACAAGGGTTTGTGATCCATAGGAAGGAGTCCCATGTGTGAAAATTCAATAAGGATTTATATGGACTAAAGAAAACACCCAGGGCATGGTATGCCAGGATAAACAACTATCTATTGAGCTTGGAGTTTACCAAGAGTGATGGAGATCCCAACCTTTACGAAAAGGTTGAATATGGTTGCTCGTTGATTTGGTCTTGTATGTGGACGACCTGTTCCTAACAAGGGATGAGAATCTCATGGTTGGGTGCAAGAGGGAGCTCACTTCAGAGTTAGAAATGAAGGATCTAGGTCTAATGAATTTTTTCTTGGGATTGGAGGTGTGGGAGAGACCAAATGAGATTTTTCTGAGTCAAGGAAAATATACAGTTGAGATCCTGCAGAGATTCGGGATGATGGACTATAAGTCGACAACCACACCCATGGTGATGAATCTGAAGCTCTTGAGTGATTCATCTTTAGATTTGGTCAATCCCACAATGTATAGACAATTGATCAGATCCTTGATGTACTTGGTTAGCACCAGTCTAGACATATGTTTTGCGGTGAACACTTTGAGTCAATACATGGTAGAGCCTAGACATGTACATTGGATAGCAACAAAACATGTGTTGAGGTACTTACATGATACAATTGGATATGGATTGAGATATGTCTAGGATGGAGAAGTGAATTTGTAGGGTTATACAGACTCTGACTAGGTAGGGAGTGAAATCGACTGGAAAAATCACATCAACATATTGCTTCAGTTTGGGATCAGGCATGATCTCATGGTTGAGCAGGAAGCAAACATCAATGCCACTCAGTACAACAAAGGTAGAGTATATTGCAGCCAGTGTTGCAACACATGAAGTAGTGTGTCTACGGAAGTTGCTTGCAGGGTTATTTGATCTAGAGTTGGATCCAACTTTGATACATTGTGATAATGAAAGTTGTGTGAAGATTTCAGAGAATCATGTCTTTCATGACAATTCAAAGCATATAGAGATCAAATACCACTACATATGAGACATGGTGCAAAGAGAATTTGTGGCGTTCCGGTACATATCCAGAGATGAGCAGATAGCGGGCATTCTCACCAAGCCTCTGTCTAGAGAGAAGTATGGGTACTTTAGAGAAAAGTTTGGCGAGATGCAGAATGTCCATCCTTGTTGAGAGGGAGGTGTGGTGTTTCTCCTCCAACTGACTAACCCCTTTGGCCAAGGGCTTCCTAGATCAGTCATGTGAGGTGACTGAGGGAGTAATGGACAACTAAGTACAAATCTTGCCTATACCTTGTGAGGTGGCTAGGTGTGAATAAGATTTGTATCAACTCTTGCCTACACCATGAGAGATGGCTAGGTGTGAATAAGACTTGCAACATAGCCTTTCCTACACCATGTGAGGTGGCTAGGTGTGAATTGGGCTATGGTCGTAGTCTTTCCCACATCATGTGAGGTGGCTAGGTGAGAATAAGACTATTGGGAGAGGAGAAACATCATATCCTGGTACAAGTCTTGCCTACATCATGAGAGGTGGCTATGTGTGAATAAGACTTGTGGCAAGTCTTGTCTACACTATGCGAGGTGGCTAGGTGAAAATAAGACTTGGAGTATGGTCTTGGACCATGGCATAGCCTTGCCTAGCCATACGAGGTGGCTAGATGCAAATAAGGCTATGGAGGCATTATTTCCCATACCATGCGAGGTGGATGGGTGGGAATAAGACCACAGGAAAAGAAGAAGAAACATCACAACACAGTTAGGAGAACTATGTCAACATATGCGTACTATTGGATAACATGGTAGTAGTTGTGTGCTACTAGTTGATTGTTATGTACTCGTGGAGACCATTAGATTGCTTGGAAGTAGCTATGTGCTATTGGTTGATTAGTCATGGAGACTGTGAAGGATGATTTGAGCTACCGATGGCATGGTAGTAGTTGTGTGCTACTAGTTGATTATAGAGTAGTTAGTGGACTACTATAAGAAGATATCATGGAAAGATACATCCCTAGATAAGAGGGAGTATTGATGTTTTGGTAGTTGCGGGAGGTATTTTTCCTCCTAGCCAACCATTATAAGATGAAAAAAAGATTCTGGAAGAAAAATGAATACCATTGAACAATGGAATAACACCCGAGAAGAAAAGTTGGCCCACTGGAGAAGAATAAAGTAAAGTTGGAACTTTCAAGAAGAGAAGTCGACCCAAAGAGAAAAGATAAAGGGGAAATAGAATTTCCCAAAGAAAATTTTGGCCCAGCTAAAGTGACACGAAAACTATAAATAAGGAGATGTCTTGCTCATTTGCATTCACTCACACATTCATCACTCACTCAAGGAAAGTTTCTAGTCTGAGGCAAGGAAGGAAGACGTTTCCCTCCACCTTGGAGACTCTTGGTTGGTTATTCTTGGTGGTGTTTTCATCTTGTGTGTTTCCCTTTGGAAGAGGTGTGCTTCTTCTGTATAGTGTTGTTATTGCAGCTTTGTGGTGTTGCTTCTGCAATTGTCTAGTTCATCTTGTGTTCTAGCCTTGTGGTAGGGTTCTTCATTATCTGTTTTCTCTTGAGAGTTGGTTCATGGTTGGATTATTTTGGACATAATCTATCTAAGAAAGGTTGGCTGGTTTTTCCCCTCATTTGGGATTTTCCGAGGATAAAATCTTTTGTCTCTTGTACTTGCTTATGTTGCTTATATATTTAGTACTTGATATAACTATTAATGAAAAAGAAGATCTAAGAACATTGGTAACTCTACTGCTCTTAAAATTAAGAAAATCTAACATGTTGATGTTTTGGTAGCTGCAGGAGGTATTTTTCTCCTAGACAAATTTTCTTAGAGAAGAATAAGATTATAAGAAGTTAAAGGAAGACCATTGAACAATTGAAGAACACTCCGAAAAAGAATGAAGTGAAATAGAAGACCACAAAAGAGAAGTCGTCCCACATGAAATAATAATAAAGTGGAAATATAATTTACAGGAAGAGATGTCGGCCCACAAAAATAATAAAGTAAATTTGAAGACCCAGAATAAGAAGTCATCCCCAGACAGGCGCCCGGATTAGTATAAATACAAGTCTAGGTCAATTCATTTGTACATTCAAACAATTCCCCTTCTGCAGTGCGCACTATGCAGTTGCAACAGTTTTGCTATTTCTGGTTTCTGGTTCTCTTGGAGAGTGTGCCCTACTTGGGAAGGATATTCTTGGTGGATCTTGGTGGTTTCTCTTGTGCTCTAACTCTGGAAGAGTTGCACTAATATTGTGTGGTGTTTCTTAGCTTCTTCGTTCCAGTTATAGTTGTAGTTGTAGTGCCAGTTGCAGTTGCAATTACAGTTGCAGTTGCAATTACCAATTGCCAGTTGTGCTAGTTCTGTGGTGCACTATATTGCTCTAGTGGGGTGTCTATCTTATGCCATTTCTGTGGTGCTACTCAGTTGTCAACCCTCGCTAGGGTTTGACAAGAAGAAGATATAAGTATTTATTATCACGGTTTCTTCATTGTTGGTTTTCTCTTGCGTTTAGAGCTTGTTCATGGTTGTATTGGAAAGATTCTCTCTAAGAAAAGTTGGTTGGGTTTTTCCCCCGAGTTTGGGGTTTTTCCCAGGATAAATATTCGTTTATCTGCTTCTTATATATTTTGGTATATGCTTATTAAATGTTAAAAGAAGATAAAAATTCTATGGTAAATATAATGTTAACAAAACTAATGAAAATCCAACATGGAACTAGAGCAAGTTTCCTTCAGAACAATCTAACCACTGGAAGGAAGATCACGATATTTGTCGTTGCACTTTTTCACTACACAAACCTAAACCTATAAACCTCATTGAGTACTTATTATAAATTTGTTGGGACAAATTCCATCATATATCAGCTCACCTTTCCCTAGCGCACCTGCTACATCTCTTAGATTGACTTTCCGTCAAAATTAAATTTTTAGGGTTTTAGGCTCGTTGACATTTTCCTAGACATTGAACTTTTTGATTTAGATTTATAAATTTTTATTGTTGTTAATGTAATGTATCATATTAGAAGGCAAATTTGGATGGTGCAATTGTATATAAGATGAGGGTGTTTGCAGGAAACATACACTTGACAAAAGGACATTTATCCAAGCAGGGACAGTAGATCCAAATGGATCTTAGATCTAGTGCACTCATAGGAATCCAAAGAGTTGGAGGAAGCAATGACGATGTCTACTACAATATAGATTAACTCATAGGGGACAACCAATAGCTAGACTCCAGGTTTGCATATCAAGTTTGATATTTTATATTGTTGCAGCCTAAGTAAGTGTTGTAACTAGAATAACAGTCTTTAGAATTATATTACTGCTATTGCTATCAAATATTTAGTGACACTTGAATATTGTTATTACAATGATCATCATGTACTAATGATGAACTTATTTACAAAATGAAATTTATCTCTTCTAGGAGATGTTCTTGGTTGTTGACTTTGTCTCAGGCAGGTTATCTTGTAAATTCCATGGAGGTTACCATGGAGATGTTGTTGTTCTTGTTTCTTGTTTCGGGTAGGTCACAAGTGATAAATCCCAGAGGGAGCTATAGTGATGGTTGATAGAGAAAATAATTTAGATGGTCTCTTATTTGAGACATGGAGTAGGTTATCCAGACAAGAAGTTGTTTACATGACAATATATATCCATGTACCGAGAAAGAAGAGGATGAAGTCAGAACCTTTGGCAAGAAGGGTACTTTTGTGGGATATCAAGTATCTCATATGGAGATTGATTGTAAGGAGAATAAGGCTATGAAGATGAACGCACATATCCCTTTAATTCAGTTGATCACTCTTCAGATCATCAGGAAGAGTTAGTAGAGCTAGAAGGGCCTACATGTTGTTCCCGAGTTTATACTTTAAGGCTGTAAAGTATACCATCAAGGCATCCATAAAGGTAAAGATAATTAAAGGATAAGAATAAAAAAGAAGGGTAAAATAGAATCAGTTTCTCAACTGCCCCTGTCTAGCTTCCTGTTGTTCTTGGATGTTGATATCTCTCTCAATAGCAGCCCATGAACGTTCTAATTCAGCCCGATTAGTCGCTGTTTGCAGAATAGTATTAAATAGGTTTAAAGCAATACTGGTTTGATCTTGGAGACCAGGTTCTATGTTGGGTTGTCTGTTATTTGGGACAGTCATGGAGAGTAAAATTTTATTTAGTTGTGAAAGAATTTGATAAATTGTTACCTTGGTTTTTTAAGAGATGAGAATAGGAAAAATAGTTTTGAAATTCAAAATAATAACATAAATATAGTTGAGGCCGTTTCCTAGACTTGAAACAATTTGAGAATCGTAAAATAACAAAGAAATACTACTGAAAAAATATGAGGCTTTAATCAAGAAAGAATCTCATATTGTAACATGAAATAAAGAAGAAAACGAGATTTCTAATGAAGTGTTAAATATCATGGTTCAAATGATCCACAAGTCTTAAAATTACTGATAGCAATTTCAGAGGAAAAACTGTAAATAATTTGATAACCAAATCAATCTAAACTATAAAAGATGTATAAAACAAACTTCAAACTGATCATTCATTAGAAAGACATTGAAAGAGAAACATAGAAAAATATGGTAAACAAGGTTAAAGAACACATAACTACAAGTTGGCAGGTTTCAAAATCTCGTCTGTATTCGTATATCACAGTGGATTGGAAAAATTTTAATACAATCGGCTCTCTCCAAAAAACCAAAAACCTTTTCTCAATCTTCTAAAAATATATTTATACATGATCATCAAATATTTTCCCGTTGGTGATTAACCAACTTCCTAAGAGTACGGTTACATGGATGAATAATGTCAAACCGTTTACATTTCTTTTCTAACTGCTTTATTATTCTAATGATGAAAATATTCAAAAGAGTATATTTATGTTTGTGTTGACGAACTTCCTTCTTCTGCCT
>JZKD02S1734112.1:0-26509 GCA_000966675.3 Picea glauca | reverse complement strand
TTATCCGACAAAATCTTACTCCAGTTAAAATCATATCCTTCTAAAGCTTCTTCTAAAAAGGGCACCCAATCTGCATGAAAATGGCAGGGATCTTTTCTCCCGAAAAGTCTACACAACATAATGGCTACGTAGACCATGTATTCATGCAAGGATGTTGTAGCATAAACCCCATGGGTATCGACCCAAAATTTTTATGGACATCTTCACCAGTCTCTAATTATATTAGGATAACTTCGGCATGCCTCAGTGCATTCTTTCCTCTGAAATTCTACTAAAAACTCGGCATTAAAGGTATGTTTAGGATTTGGAGAGAGTTTATACATTACTTGTATATGTTTTGGCCTGAATGAGTCGATGATGACTCCTTGATCATTTAAGATGCTCCTCGTCGGGATATCGACCTTTTCCAGGGCCCAACTGATCATATCATTGTATGCCACGATTCGAGGGCGCGCGATGATCTTATGAAGCTTTGATTCTGCTATGTCCCGATAGTGATTCTCAGAATCACAATGAGCATTCTTGAATTCATATTCCAGAAATTCAAAGATTTGAGTCCAAGATTTAATGGAGTCTATAGCGTGTGGCGTGGTGTCGGAGATGATGTCTCCTTCCGGTGTATCTTCACTCTTCTTCGGTGCCTTTTTCGGTGCCATGATTTTACGTTAAATGGAAAACCTGTCACATAAAAGGAATGAATGAGCTCAGCTGAGTGCTTCTTGTGCTTGATAAAATGAAAACAGAAAACACAGACAATCAAATGCTCTTTTAATTCATTTAAAAATGACGGGATTGACGCAACTGACAAGAATTAAAGACTTTTAATGTGGTAGATATTTTACTGAGATACGCATTAGTACCATGTATCACCAGTTATTCTTTATTTAAATGGCCTCATTTTGGCGCCTTTGAATTTTAAAGAAAACTCAAAACATTTTACTCAATCGGAAACCGAAATATGAATGAAACCCTAAAAAATGATTATCATTAATCATGCTTTGGAAAAAGGTTAATTTGTGCTAATCACATATTAAGAGTCAAGATTTCATTTTTCAGGATTTCGGGGATCATGTTGTCGAAAGGTATGTATTCTCGAAATCCGATCTCCGAAATCGCGAAATCGTGACAAGGTTAATTAAGACTTAAACATTTTAGCAAAGTAATTGATTGATATTAAGCGTTTCGAGATTTCGGGGATTGTTTTGACAAGAAGTATGTCATCGATGAATCTCGATTTCCGAAGTTGCGAAATCGCGACGTGTTTAAAATAGGACTTAAATTCATCTTAATTAACTAACTAATAAGGGTTAAGGACAAAACAAATTTAGTTTGGTTTAACACAAATTATGGGTCGGGATTTCGCGATTCGGGATTTCGGGGATCGTTTTGACAAGAGATGTGTTATCATTGAACCCCAAAACCCGAAATCACGAAATGATTAACTTAAGCCTTAACCTTTTGTGTTAGAGAATTAATTAATTAGCATTTTAACTAACTCTCTTTATTTCGGGAAATCGGGGATCGAGATTTCACGATTCAATTTGTATTGAAAAATATGTTTTCAGCAAACCCCGAATCCCGAAAACTCTTTAAAGTTAATCTTAACTCCATTAGGTTTAAAGCTTATCATGATTAAAATAATTTTATAGAAAATGCGTCGGGATTCTTATAATACTTTTAGGTTTTTGTCTTTTATTATTTAAATAATTGAGTTCTTTGGGAAATCGATACCATGCGTTTCAGAATGATAACGAAACTTGTGTTTTATGAAAAGCTGAAACCCGAAAAATGAAAGTTTAGGTCTTAGGGATACAAATTTTAAGAATTGTTTCAACACTACCCATAATCGTTGCAGTGACTAGGAAGAGAGCAACATGGTCTTGTGATACTTTGCATGATGCAAAGGGCATGTAGTTATATGAAATTGATGATCCATATGATGAGGAGGAAAAAATGGTTAGATTAGTGGTGAGGCATGTGGCCCCACCAAGTACCAGCTCAGAAGGAGCTAGAGTTCAGAGGGAGAAATCCCTCAAGATCTAGTAGGGTGGAGCAACCTCCCAGTACAGTCCATAGGAGATAAAACATCAGAGGAGGTCAACATATGTAGGGGGATCACATGGCTCCAGAGATTATTCAAACTCATAGGGATTCAAGCTTAAGAGGGAGCATGTAGATTGAGAGTGAGCCTGATATCAGAGATATTCAACTGACTCAGAGGAAGACCATATCCTTCAGAGGAAGTTCCCCCTCAAATTCAGGTGGGAGAGAGAGATGTATTCAATAAGTAACATACATGTGTCATGATATGAGGAGGCTAAATTGAAGCTTCAGAGACTTCGAGAAGAAATGAGACATCCTGGGAGGATTCCCTTGTTTCAATAGACTTTGCTACAATGACAGAGGAGGAAGCATGTTAGAGGGACTTGAATATGGATTTTGCGTCAGTTCTATAAAGAGCAATAAACCTCACAAGTTTTTTCAACTATGTGGCATTAATGAGGAATATCATTGATTCATAACCTTCCACTTATGAGGAAGCTGCAAAGCAACAAGTATGGAAGGATGCCATGATGGAAGAGTACCATTCCATCATGAAAAGTCATGTATGGGAAGTGGTTTCGAGACCAGGAGGGAATTCATTAGTGACTTCCAAGTGGATCTACAAGATCAAGCATGATGTAGATGTCAATATAGACAAGTATAAAGCGAGTTTTGTGGCTAGATGATTCTCCCAGTAAGAGGGAGAATATTATGATGAGACACTTGCTCTAGTAGCAAGAAGAAGCGTACATAGAGCAACCACGAGATACATGAGAACGAGTCTCATGTCTACAAATTGAAGAAAGCTTTGTACGGGCTTAAGCAAGCACCCAGGGTATGGTATAACATAATAGACAGTTATTTGATGAGCTTAGGAATGGTTGCCCCCTTGATATTGGATGACCTATTTCTTACAGAGGATGAGAAGCTCACAGATGGGTTCAAGAGGGAAGCCACTTCATAGTTCAAAATGAAGGATCTGGATTTGATGGGATTAGACGTGTGGTAGAGATGAGATTTTCCTTAGCCAAGGAAAATATATAGCTGAGACCCTGCAAAGATTCAGGATGATGGACTGCAAGTCCATGACGACACTCATGATGATGAATATGAAGCTCTTAAGAGATTCATCTTTATATTTCGTTGATCCCACGATGTACAGAGAGTCGATCGGGTCCTTGATGTATAACATAATTACCGACTTTATGAGAACTGTGACCTCAAAACAAGAACTCTGGCCCCAAAACCCATATTTTTGCATAAAAAACATCAAAATCAACCCCCAAATCAAAAAGTGGTGCTACCAGTAGCACCATATTTTTAAACGGGGTCAAACTTACAACTTTTTTCAAACATGGCATTCAATACTCAGACAATGGCTCAGAACAACCTTAAAATCAACCCTAAAAAAAGGATGTTTTTTCTTTTTAAAACGTTAAAATTTGAGATCATTTGAAATCGGATTTTTATCACTTGGTACCATTAAAACCAAAACCTCAAAATCAACCATCAAATTGAAAAGTACTGCTACCGGTAGCACCCATTCTAAAATTAGGGTATGAAAATGACACATTTTTGTAATGTGGTAAAATAATTCATCATTACTGTAAGAAAAATCATAAAATCAACCCTTAAATGTTTAATTTTTAAATCTTATTATCATGCAAAGCACAAGGTAATACATAATGCCATGAAAATATCACAATACACTTTAAAAATTCAACGTCACTTTTTAATAATTTTTTTTACTTATAATAATAAAAAAGTAAACACAAGTTACATTGAATGAAACATAAATAATTTCTTAAAAGTATTGTTATATTGTCCATATTCAAAACATATGAGCTAAGAAATTATATTATATTATCCATAATAAAAAACATATCATTCATAAAACATAACAAAAGATTCATAACTTCGTGTAAAATCATATGTAAGTTCAATGCTCATTTCTAGTTACCATACAAACATGGTATGGATAAAAAAATGCATAAAATGTTTCATACACTCATTTAGATTGACTCATGGTTTCTGAAATACCATCAGAGTCTACATTGTTTTCAGATGAATGATTGAATGAAGATGTCGATGATCCATACTCTTCTCTATTGTCGATGAATGCACCATTTGAGTCTACATGTATGCCCAACATTTCATATGTCAAATGCCTTTTAGATCTACAACTAGGTTCATCAGACTCTCATCTTGCATTTATTTCTTGTGGCAACAACCTCTTGATAATCTCTGTTATCTTGGAGTGAAGAGTTCCTCTCTTTGTCAAATTGAAGTCATGAACAAGTATGTCAACATCATCTAATTTTAAGAGGTCGGTGTGACGACGAGTTGTATTTTGACCCTTTCTTTTTCTCTTTCGATTGACATGTTTCTCAACCACCATCTTTGGCTTGTACACACCATTGAATGGGTGTGTACTTGTTTCATACCAATGCACTTCAATTGGAATAACAACATCATTTTATTTCTCAATCTTTATAACCTTTCCAATCCATAATGGATAACCATGTGGATCTTCAGTTGCTAAAACTGCAATCATGCTACCCTCCTTAATATCTTGTACTGAACCCCTGTAAAGGTCTTCCATGGATTCATGTTGTGGATGTGACCTTCGCGAACCAATATACATTTCTCTTTCCTCTGGTTGTGTAAACTCAATAGCACCTTGATATTGTTGTTGAACTTCGACAATGTTTGTTTCTTCAGATTTGTTTGGCATATTTTGTGGCCAATGAATGGAGTCCTCAACATTGTATCTTCATTTGTTGAGCTTGAAATTATGTCACTTTGACTATTGAAAAAAGACTCCCACCAAAATGAATCAACAACATCAAAGTACTCGTATGTATCCTTAATGGACTTTTTTATTTCTTCCAGGCATTCAAAATAATCTATAACTCTATTACGCCTCTGTGCATTATGGATTTCAATAACTGATTGTAAAAATAATAACTTTGATGAAAATATTGGACGATCTAGAATGAACTTAAAAAATGATAAACCTGATGAAGGCCCCCATTCTGTAGTAGTTGAATACTGCTTTCCCTATATAAGTGTTTTCCCATCAATTGTTTTGAAACAAAATTGATATTGGAAGCTAATGTCATTAAGTTGCTCAATACTTTTTTCTTCATGATGTGATCCCTGAATAAATCTTCACATGTCAACATTGTCTTCTAATATATGAAAAACATACTCTGGAATGTATTCTTTCTTAATACATTCAATCAATGATGGTAGACTTCCAAAATTCTCCCTCTTCAATGTTACTAAAAAACAACTGAACATTTGATCAATATGATCATGAGTGCGTGCAACAAGAAGGGAACCAACTTTCACCTTTTGAAATATTCCCATTTCAACAAGCATGCTTAGATATTCAAACACAATTTGATTTTTATTTTCACAGCTAGTGTTGTCCAACTGTAGATAGAGAACTTGAGGAAGATTTCTAGACCAGTGAGTGAGCACATGATGAATTATGGTGATGGTCAGATTTGCATTATTATGAATATTTGGAGCTGTAAAGTAAACCCTTGGACACATTTTTCCATTGAAAAACATACAACCAACCAAGTGAAACTAAATGAAATTCGCTTCTTGTAAATTTTTGGGTGTACAGACAAAATGTGGTAGAAG
The DNA here is from genome assembly GCA_000966675.3 of Picea glauca. NCBI lineage: Eukaryota > Viridiplantae > Streptophyta > Pinopsida > Pinales > Pinaceae > Picea > Picea glauca. Next base: position 20,812 of record JZKD02S1734112.1, on the reverse strand, counting down.
TGTTTTCTTCTTGTTCATGCCATCAATTATCATACCTAAATATTTGTTTGGAGCATCATAACACTTCTTCCAATGTTTGTACAACTTTTTCTTTCACTTGATTGTTGATTCCGATGTTCTTGATGTTCTTTGACTATGGAATCTGCACATGACATAAAATGGAAATATTGATCGTATGTATTCATAGTTGATAACTATTCAATTAAAAAAAAAATAGTAAATACATACCTCTTTCTGCCCCTTCAGATTTATCTCTTCTTGATTTAAGAGTAGCACATATACTACAAATCCCCAATCTTGACTTCTTAGGAATACATACATTGTTGAATTGTTTCTTCCATTTGTAAAATATGCATATGTAATGAAATTACCATTTCCTTCAACACCTTCAACATATCATTTGTACAAGTTGTAGATTTCCCTCCTTGAGAAATTATCTAGAATATGTATTGTGTCTCTATCTGGCATACGCTCTCCATGTTTGGAAAAGAAATCACGCATCCATGACAATGTAGTGTTTGTGAATGGCCCACTCTCTCATCCATGATGTACCTTTGAATAAAATGATGAATCTTTTCCCAACCTTGTTTGGATCCTTGATAGACAAAGATTACCAATTGAATGAATTTTTTTGAAAGCCTTTTTGCAAAGTAAAATATTCCCAATGCGATAATCATATCCTGTATTGGTGGATATCATGCACCCCATCAAATATGAATTTTGCATGCTCTTATTCATTGAAAAATATGTCTTCCTTTTATTCAAGGCATACATGTAGTCCATGCTTTTTCAAACAATTCTTTTGACAACATTCACTTGAAATCAATTCACTTATGGAAATTGACTTAGTGAGAAATTATTTCCTAGACCTAGTATAACTAGAATGATTTGGATTGATATAAAAAGGTATAATCCTGGTCCTAGACACAATGTTTCTTTGCAATGTCTCCACTATTTCATCATCCTCACTAGAAGGATTTTCTTATCACCACAAGGAGTAACAAGCAAAACATTGTCAGGAGACTGAACTAGAGAATGTCGATCACCTTGATTTGTTGCAGCTTAATGATTGATAACATCATCATCAACATAATCATTTGGAGGAAAATCATCATCAACATTGTGTCCACCATTGACATAATCATCTTCATTGCTTTCAAAATCCCCACTTGAGTGAAAATTTTCACCATCTTGCTTAGTGCCTTGAAAACCTTCATCAGTATCTTGAAAATCCTCACTTGGAGGAAAATCAACATCAACATTGTTGCTTTTTAATTTATCACTCAGGAAAGAGTGTCCACCAGTGGCATAATCATCTTCACTACTTTGAAAATTGCCACTTGAGAGATATTCTTCATTATCCTCATTACTGGCTTGAAAATCCTCACTTGGAAGAAAATTTTCATTATCCTCATCGGTACCTTGAAAATCCTCACTTGGAGGGAAATCATCAACACCAACTGTTATCACTCCAAGAGTCACTCTAGGTTGTATATCGAGTGACCTTGGTAACTTAATCAAATGCTCAATGAAATGTATAAAAATGGATAAAAAATGAATGATTTACTCAATATCTCTCTCACTCAAAACACACTTGAATACATCCAGACGAAATAAGGCCCTTAAGAGTACTGATGAGATGGTTTGCAAACTGAGATGGATGAAGAATGCTTACTATACCAACAAGATCATATACATTACAAACACATATGAAAGGTTGATTATAACAAGGAAACAATACTTGTTGTTTTGCCTACCAATGAAATGATAAAAAGACTTTCATCAATCATTGTATAAACAAAATATATGAGCATACATTCGACCACATGTACAAGAAAAATAGATGGAAAGATATCTGAACAAGAACTTTGAGAAGTGCTTATATTCCAGTATATATTTCAAAAGGTCTTTACAAAAAGAGTATTTTCAAATCTCCCACTTCGAACCCCTACATATTCAATTTCAAAAGCTCAAATAACCATTATATATTGGTTGGAGATCCCCAAAAGCTGGATCTAAAAGCTACATGTCAAAACAACTTTAGTCTAGTTACAAGATAGTAGGACTAGATCCTATTTCTAAGGGATAAGAATCCCTATCAGAGTTCGAGTCTTCAACTGCCACCAAGCTTCCCTTGAGGATGGAAGAGTCGTCTTCGAGCTGTCATCAATAGTTGGGTCATGAATCATCACTTTCTCAACCAAAAAATAAGTCAAGTTCGACTTTGCTTGGTCCTCGTTGAAGACATGCGATTTTGCAGTGCACTGTACAAGAAATAGACTGTTGTCTCTACAAACTCCTGTAGATGATTGTTTTTCAAAAATTACATCAAAATTCTTTGGAAACTAACTTGGTGACTGGAAGGTTGCTTCAGCTAAGCACATAACACCATAGCTCATTACTCATACTGAGATTACTCAGGCTTCATCTGAGATACATGCACTTATACCTCCTTAGGATCAAAATTCATAGCTTATAAATATAGGCAAAAAGGCAAAATCTTTGTTCAACAACTTGAAAGCAAAATGTGAACAGTGCAGATCTTAAACTATACCATATGATGAGTGATAAAACTTGAGCTGCAAAATTTGAAGAGACACCTGCATATTAACATTTTACTTAGGATTACTAGTTGAAGTAATCTCCTTAAGGAAAATAGCTAAATTCTTCGTACTTAACATGTTTTTGGCCAAATACAAGTCCTAAGTGAGATTTATGTTGTCTACTCTCAGATGAAGGTTTTGCTTGTACATATTAATCAATTGTTTCCTTTGAATCGCCTTTTTCCTGATGTTTCTCTTGAGATGATTACACTCTTCTACTAGTTCATCCATCTGACTTGAAAGCTATTGGTTGAGTGTAACATTCTCTTGATGTAATTTTTTATTCTCCTCCCAAACTTCTTTGAGTTGTTTATCTGCATTCTTGAGTAGTTGAACCCTATCAGTTTTAGGCCCTTGAACTGTCTTTGGGGCTGGCTCTGATGGAGATTCTCTTAATTGTACTATGGCCTCTAGTGCTTCCTTTTCAAGAGGACAAACTTTCAATTTTGACAACCTAGTTCTAGGCTTGATAACCTCAATCTTTTGATGAGATTCCTTTGCTAGTACAATTTTTCTCCCGGATGATCTTCTGAGGGATGGTGTACCAATTTTAACTTGAATAGTCTGGGCATTATCTTCAATTTCCATTTGAGGAAGCTTCATAGGAGGCTCTAGTTGTTCTTCAATAACTACCTCTTTAGCTTTTCCTTTTCTCTTATCTCTCTTATACACTTGGATAGGTAAAGGTTCTTGAGGAATAGGGTCTTGAGAGGACTGTGGTACTTCAGATGAGGGAGTAGAGGAAGGTATTACAGTCTTCTTCCTAGGAGTCTTGGATTTTGAAGGAGAAATAGGCAAGTCAACTTGATATTTAGACATGAACAGAAAGATAAGCCATTCCCTGCCTTCTTTATTCAATTGTTCAATTACTATCAACTTAATCAAAGCATGATGGAAGATGGATTTCTGAAGTTTATCACGCTTTCTTTGAGAAAGTAAAATCATCCTTTGTAAGCTCATAAAAAGGAAATATGGTAGGTCGATTTCCCTCATACCAGTGAAGTGAAGAAGCAGCTTGAAGTGATACTGTAAAACTCTACTATACCTCCCTTCACATGTAAAAAATATTTGTAGGATTAATAACAACTTGTCATAGGCTTCCAAAATCCAGTTTCTGGGTATACCCTTCACTATATTAGCTCCCTGATGCTCTAGCTTTAACATGTCTTGACACCAATCTTCTTTTTCCAATTTCTTGGCTTTAAACCAAAGTTCTCCTATTCTTGGTATCTCTGTAGCTTCAACGACCATATCCAAATTCAAATTGATCTCCAGAGGACCCACCCGAGTCTTGCCTTTGCTGTATTTCTTGACAAAATCTCTGCTAACCTCCAGATGATGACCTTCAAGATTCTGACAGTATCTCCAACATCCCATACGATTGAAAGAGTTCACATGGTCTGGGTTTTGCTCAATCAAACTCGTATCAAAGGGTTCAAACATGTATAAAGACCCTAATATTCTTTTAGGTGTAACACCTTTCTCTGGAGCCATCATATGGTTAACTTCCTGCAACAAACACTTCTGCATACAAGGAATATCAAAGCGCAAAAACTCAGAGATATAAGCTACCTTTGCATGGAAAAATCCCTTAGCAATTTTGAATTTGAAGATTGGATGAGTGTTTGGAGGGAGTGTTAAAATCTTGCTGACATGTAAGAATCTTCCAGAGCCTTCCTTAAAGTCACTTCAACAAGTATTTGTACACATTTGATGAGACAGAGCCACCTTGACGAGTTTGCAGCGTGTCAAACAATTTAATAATGAAATGCACTGACAACTTGGGCTTAATTGTTAGTGCAACGTGTATAAAAGGAACACACGCTACAAACTTGTCCTTGAATGAGTTATGATGCCTTTTTAAACTCAAAAGGTGACAATCTTTACAATCATGTTTAAAACTTGAATTTTTACATCACATGCTCCTCTTGAAACCATAATGACTTGGACTTACACTTGATTTTGACATACAAGTCTTAGGATAAAGATCATCATGACCCCTTAGTCACCACCTTCATGACTAGAATTTTGATGAATAGACTCAATAATGGACTTATTTATTGAATGACTCAGGAAAATAAAGACTCAATTAACCACCTAAGACTTAAATAAAATAAAATTTTATTTGGGAGATAACATCTGGCTCTAATTGGGGATGGAAACCTCTCTGTGAGGTTCCAAGAACTTATAAGGCAAGTTGCCTTTCCTATCACCTGAAAAACTTATACTGAAAAAAAAACAAGAATTGAACTTGTTTTTCCATTGGGCATGGAGTTATTTATGAACCTAAACTAAAAAAGAAACTAATGAAATGATATTTACAATGGAGAAGGCTTGAAAAGCCTTAATAGAAATAGGTCTTGAGAAAACGCCCATTGACTGGGCCACCAAATACTTCATTACCTTCCAAGTTATGTAAGAGGAAAGTATTTTTCTGTAGCACTTGAGAGATGATGAAAGGACCAGTCCACAAAGTATCAAATTTTCCATGCTTCCCCTTATCCTGTCTGTAAGCATCCCACTTCAAAACAAGATCCCTTGTTTGGAAAATATCTTCTTTAGCCTTCTTGTCAAATATTTCTTTCATCTTCTTCTGATGTAACTCTGTCTTCTCAAGTAACTGCTCCCTTACTTGCTGAAGTTCAACAAGATGAAGAATCCTTCTAACCAAATCATTTGGTTCCCCTTCTACTTCTTGGAAAAACTTTGCAACAGGTAATGCAAGTTGGATAGGAAAAATGGCTTTAGTATCATATACTAACTTGAATGGAGAAGTACCAATGGACTACTTATTTGTCACTCTATCAGCCCATAGTGCAATTTTAACTTAGAATCCCAACTCCTTTGGTTTTCTTCGAGCAACTTTCTAATAATCCTCAGTAGGCTTTTGTTTGATGATTCAACAAGAACATTGCCTCGAGGATAGTAAGAAGTTGGGTGAACAAGCTGAATACCCATGTCATCACATAAATTCACCAAAGCATTAACTTTGAATGCAATTGCATTGTCAGTAACAAGTCTCTTCGGGCAGCCAAATCTAGCAAAAATATGATCATACAAAAAGTTTGTGATTACCAAATGAGTGGAATTCCTGGTAGGAATAGCCTCAATCCATTTGGTAAAGTAATCAGTTGCTACCAGAATCCACTTATGATGGACACTTGAAGGTGGATGTATCTCTCCAATGAAGTCCAACCCCCATTGTTGGAAGGGTCCAATGACTACAATAGGCTTCAATGGGAGAGATTTTAGTTGTTTCTTTCTAGTGAACCTTTGGCACTTGTCACATGTCTTTACATAAGAGAAAACATCAGTAAACAAACATGTCCAATAGTAACCAACCCTCAAAATCTTGTGGGCTGTGGCTTTACAGTAGTAATGGCCACCACAATTGCTGCTGTGAAATTGATGCATAACCTGAATTGATTCTTCTTTACCAAGACACCTCAACAACATCCCAGAGGGGTCTTTCCAATAGAGCATATTTTCATTGATACACAACTTGATTTCCTTGAGTTTTAGTGCTCTTACCTGTGTTTGATTCATCTCTGGAGGGGCTGCAAGGTTCTGCAAAAAATATACTATACTGCTATACCATTCACAAGAAAACAAATGGGTTGAAACTTGCTGATCATGATTGTACCTTTCAACTAATATTTTAGATTGTGCATTCTCTGCATTTATGCCAATGAAATTAATACCCAACAACTCACAATTCTCTTCAACAAGAAGTTTTTCCAAACCTTGACCCTTCACCAATTTGGTTGGCTTAATATCAATGTCAAACCCAATGAGTTTGGCAATCCACTTGGCTCTTTTCCCATCTATATCTGGTTGTATAAGTACATCTCTAACTGAACTAGATGATACATAAGCTATCACGTTTGCATGCAAAATATAGATTCTAAAAGCTTTAAGTGACTTGATCAAAGCATAAGCTTGTTTTTCAATGGGATCACACTTTACCTCAACATCTCTTAATGTCTTGCTAAAGAATGCTACGGGTTGTTCCTGCTCTTGATCATATCTCTGAAGTAACATTGTTGCAATTGTGTCATTATATGCAAATGAAAAGATGTAAAAATCTTTACAACAGTCTGGGTTAATCAATGTAGGAGTTGACATAAGATATTTCTTAATAGCTCCAAAATAATCCCTTGCTACATCAGTCCATTTAATTTATGAATCCTTCCTTAGCATACAAGTGACGTGCTTAAGAAATTATGAAAAATTGGGAATAAATCTCCTAATGAATTTAATCTTTCCAAGAAATAATTGAATGTCTTTCTTAGATATAGGAATAGATATCTTCTGAATAGCTTCTACTCTTGCAGGGTCAATCTTCACTCCTTCAGCAGTCACTATGTGGCCCAAAATTTTACCATGGAATAATATCATTGATTCCATCAACACTTTTCATATTGAAAAGACACAAGATGGAAGGAAAAGAAACAAAAAGTAATGGAGGTTGAACCTGCAAGAGTAGATAGAGAAGAACATGAAAGAAGAAAGAAAAATCCTCATTCTAGAAATCCTAAAAGGGTTACATTTGAAAATGAGGAAAATCCAAATGAAGATTTTGTTGAGATTGGTCCCAATGAGGTTATCACTCCTTCTCACAAAAAGAACAAACAAGATAAATGCAAAAGAGTGATGGTTGATGATGAGTCTATTCATATTGATTATGAAGAAATCACTGATTTAGATGAAACACATTTAAATCATAAGAGGAAGAAAGCAAATGTTGATAATGTTCAAGAAGCCATCGTTAGCTCAGAGTATTATAGTGAAATTCCTAAAGGTAGCAGAGAAATAATAACATCAGGTGTTGATCTAGAGGATGGTATTATGAAATCAATACAAAATGCCATTCGAAATAGAATGAGGATGAAAAAATCAGTTGATGATGGCCACACATTTCAGTTGAATGCGAAACAACTTTATAAACCCACATAAGGGCAGGAAAAATATCAAATTAGAAAACCACATCACTTTCATATTCACAATTTGAAAGCACTGATTAGGTATAATCCATATGCACATGTGGTTGACTACCTAGTTATTGTTGACCCAATGGAAGTTCCTACGAGGGAAGAATTTGATAGATCAAATTTTTTTGACTACAAATATTATGTGGTTGGAGGAAATCATTCTGCAAAGGCTAGAAGAGAATTGATGCAAGAATATCCCAATAATCCTCTTTTTGAGACAATCAAATGCATAATTTATGTCGGTTTAATAGATTCAGAAGCAAAGTTACTGGCATGGGATCATAACACAGACAATGAGTAAAACATGTCTACGACCTTCATTCAAAGGGTGAGATTTATCCATAATGAATTTTCTGAAATATGTCGTGGGGAGAGATCAAATGTTGATGTTAAGTTTTGGAAGCAATGCTGTATGGAAATAGGATTCCCACTTGACGATGAAAATACATTAGTAAAAAATCGCAAAGGAAGTGATATATTTAGAGTTGTGGATAACTATTTTCAATTGGGATTTAGAACTGGACATGTATGTGATTTGATATATGATATCTTCACCCTATCGAAAAATATTAGTATAAGAAAACAAAGAGTTAAGAAGGCTAAACCATTGATATGTGGCACAAGTAAGACAGGTCTTGACATAAAAAAACCTTCCTGATGATATGACTATAACACCTTGGAGATCAATACAAGAAGTGAAGGATGATAAACTTATCATAACTATATTATCATGTGTTACGTCGGGAGAATTGTCAATGGAAGAAATGTGTGATGAATTTAAAAACTAAGTTTTTTGAGTTATTTTTATTTATGTTAGGACAAAAAAATTGATTTTTTCAATTTAACATTATTTTTGTTTTATTTAGTTATAAGCTGTATATGAAAATACAAGAGAAAATGGTCAATATGTTGAATGAAGAAAGTTGGGATGATGTTAAACTCAACTCTCTAGATTCAAGCTCTTCAACATTATTGAAACAATTTTTTGTTGCATTCAAAAAGGTGTGTTGATTTATTACATTCATATTATTCGTTTGTAAGTTAATTAATTTATATTTTAATAGTTATAGATATATAACTATATGTTTGTTTGTTTCATTAAAGATGCCTAAGAAGAATGCAGATGGAGTACCTGAAACTTTCAAAAGTTTAATTCAAAAACCTAAGTTTGAAAGAGAAAGAAGGAGACATGTTCAAAATGTTCAACTTGATGACACCCTTGATCACTACATTTGGAATGGACTCGACATTGTTCAATGTAAATTGATATTAGGTGATTGTGAAAAACTTGGAAATATTGTTCCTAAAATAGAATACTCCCTAGTTATTGTGGATATCCCTTATGGTTATAATATCCAAAACATTGGATATGATATTAAGCCTTATACTTACCAAGCTTTCAGTAAAGTGGTTATGGGATTTACAAAAGTTACAACATCACCATTTTGGAGATTTCTAGTATTTCATTCAGACACACAACAAGGATTAGTACAATCAAGCTTCAAGGGGAAAGAAAAGACAATGACGCAGTTTATTTGGTAAGATATTGAAAGTGTATGTTTAGAAATTACGATTAGAATTTTTTTTTATTAATTCACAAGTTGATTGAATTTGCACTTATTTATCTTACAGGCACAAGCCTAATATTCAAAGTTCGAAGAGAGAATCATTTAAACATGATTTTGAGAGTATACATCTTGCAACTTGGACAAAAGATGATTCTTATAATTCTATTCTTGCCAATGCAAAGGATGGAGAGACTCCTAGTAGTATATTGATATACAATGTTGTGGTTAGAAAGCTAAGATATGAGGAAAAAGATTTGAAAAGAGAGATGGTTAACATTTATAAAAAACGACAAGCATTAATTAATTATCTTATAGATAAATTTTCAAATGAAGGAGATTGGGTTTTGGATTTGTTCTCAGGTTCAGGTAAGAATTATGATTTAATATTTATGAAATCATACTTCAATCTTATATTATTTTTAATTTATGTCTTTTTGTAGTATCTAACTTCATTTTTATTTTGTATTTGGTGATTAGGTACAACATTAGCGTGTTGCCTACAGAAAGGAACGAAATGCATAGCCATTGAAAGTGACCCAATGCAGTGCAATTTTATTCAACAAAGGATGAATGCTATTCCAACTCTTCCAGATGAAATGCTAGAAGTTGGCTTGAGGAAATGAGATTTTAGTGAATCAAATGTGGCAAAATTGTCAAAGGAAACTCAAGTACCATTAGGAGGAATGATTGGAAAGGATCACTTTGGAGAACTTGCAGATATTAAAGAACCAATGGAAGAACAAAATGACACAATGGAAGCACAAAATCATGTCGAAGAAGATGATAATGTGTTTGTTGAGAATAATGAATTTGGGATATATGATATTGTTGATTAGTTTAAAGATGCCTTTGAAGACGATGCTCAATTTTGCAATTTTTTGATGAGTTATAACTGTAATGATTTGACTTTCATATTTTAAAATAAGAATAAAGATGTATCTATTGTTGTTTTGTGATGAATCATTTTATTTGTATGTGAATCGCTATACATTGGAAAATTTTATTAAATGTTGTCATTTTTTTACTTCAAATGTATAAAAATATGAAAGAAATTGATAATTTTTTATAAAATTTTAATTTTTTTTGTTTAATTATGTCCATAAAAATGCTTTATTTGACATGTTATTTTAAGGAATATGTACCAAAATGTATAGTTTTTTTTTTATTATTATATATGGCTATAAAATGTATATTTTTTTGCTAAATATTCAAAAATAGTGTTATTCAACTACAATTTTTTTTTCGATTTATTGAAGAAAAGGTAAACAATGTGTTAAAAATGATGTTTTCACTATATTTAAAAAGTATAGAACAATAAATTAATTGAGACAAAATTATATGAAAAATCGTAACTTCAAAAAAGTAAAGGTAAAAAATATTTTTAAGATTGAAAGAAGCATGAAAAAATGACTAAAAACATCGTTGAAAAAAAATTAGAAAAAATTGAAAATAGATGAAAAATAAGGATTTAAAAAAATAATGTGGAAACATTGTGGATCAAAAAATTTAAAATATTGAAAACCACCTAAAAACCGGGGGGCGGGGGTGCCACCGGTAGCACCATTTTTAAAAATAGGGTAAAAAATTGGACCCCCCCCCAAAACGAGAACTTTGTAGAGTTCTCGTTAAGTTGGTAACTATGGTGTATCTGGTTAAAACCATACCAAACATATGCTTTGCAATGAACACTTTGAGTCAGTACATGGTTGAGCCTAGACATGTACATTGGATAGTAACAAAGCATGTGTTGAGGTGTCTTCATGATACAATTTTATATGGATTGAGATATGTCTCGGATGGAGAAGTGAAGTTGCAGATTTATACAGACTCTGACTAAGAAGGGAGTGCAGTGGACCGGAACAACACATCACTATGTTGCTTCAGTTTGGGATCATACATGATCTCATGCTTGAGCAAGAAGCAACCATCAGTGGCACTCAATACAACAAAGGCATAGTATATTGCAACCAGTGTGGCAAGCCGTGAAGAATTTTGGCTTCAAAAGTTGCTTGCAGGTTTATTTGATCTAGAGTTGAGCCAACTTTGATACATTGTGACAATCAAATTTGTGTGAAGCTTTCAGAGAATCATGTCCTTCATGACAAGTCAAAGCATATAGATATCAAATACCATTACATCTGAGACATGTTGCAGAGATAGGCTATCGATCTCTGGTACATGTCCACATATGAGAAGATAGTGGACATTCTCACCAAGCCTTTGTCTAGAGTGAAGTAGGAGTACTTCAGAGACCAACTTGGCATGATGCATAGTGTCCACCCTCATTGAGAGGGGGGTGTGATGTTTCTCCTCTAGTCGGCTAACCCCTTTGGCCAAGGGTTTCCCAGATCAATCATGTGAGGTGACTAAGGGAGTAATGCACAGTCGGGTACAAATCTTGCCTATTCCATGTGAGGTGGCTAGGTGTGAATAAGATTTCTATCAAGTCTTTCCTAAGCCATGAGAGGTGGAAACATGTGAATAAGACTTGCAACATAGCCTTGCCTACGCCATGTGAGATGGCTAGGTGTGAATAAGACTACTCAGAGAGGATAAATATCACAACATGGTACAAGTCTTGCCTACGTCATGAGAGGTGGCTAGGTGTGAATAAGAGTTGTGGAAAGTCATGCCTACGCCATGCGAGGTGGCTAGGTGTGAATACAACTTGGAGAATGGTCTTGGACCATGGCATAGCCTTGCCTAGCCATGCGATGTGGCTAGGTGTGAATGAGGCTATAGAGGTAGTATTGTCGATACCATGCGAGGTGGATGTGTGCAAATAATACCATGGGAAAATAAGAAGAACATCACAGCACAATCAAAGGACTATGGTAGTAGTTGTGTACTACTGGACAATATTGTAGTAGTTGGGTACTATTGGATAGCATGGTAGTAGTTGTGTGCTACTAGTTGATTGCTATGTAATATCAAAGACTACTAGATTGCTTGAAAGTAGTTGTGTGCTACTGGTTGATTGCAACATAGTTGTGGAGAATGTGGTGGATGATTTGAGCTACCGATGGCATGGTCGTAGCATGGGGCTACCGGTTGATTACAAGGTAGTCAGTGCACTACTAAAAGGAGACATCGTGGAAAGATGCTCACCTAGCTAAGAGGGAGTGTTGATATTTTGATAGCCGCAAGAGGTATTTTCCTCGTAGACAACTTTTCTTAGAGAAGAAGAAGATTCTAGGAAGTCAAATGAAGACCATTGAATAGTTGAAGAACACACCAAAAAAGAATAAAGTGAAGTAGAAGACCACAGAAGAGAAGTCAACCCACATGAAATAATAATAAAGTGGAAATATAATTTCTAGGAAGAGAAGTCGACCCATAGAAATAATAAAGTAAATTCAAAGACCCAGAATAAGAAGTCAGCCCCAAACATGCGCCCAGATTAGTAAAAATACAAGTCTAGGTCAATTCATTTGTACAGTCAGACAATTCCCCTTCAACAGTGTGCACCAGGCGGTTGCAACAGTTTCACTATTTCTGGTTCTCTTGGAGACTGCACCCTACTTCGGGAGGTTATTACTGGTGAATTTTGGTGGTTTCTCTTATGCTCTACCTATGGAAGAGTTGCGCTAAGTTTGTGTGGTGTTTCCCAATTGCTTCATGCTAGTTACAGTTGCACTGGTAGTTGCAGTTACAATTGTAGTTGCAGTTGCAGTTACAATTTCAGTTGCAATTACCAATTGCCAATTGGGCCAGTTCTGTGGTGCATTATCTTGCTCCAGTGATGCGTCTATCTTACACCAGTTCTGTGGTGCTACTCAGTTGTCTACCCTCAATAGGGTTTGACAAGAAGAAGAGATAAGTGTTTGTTATCAGGGTTTCTTCGTTGTTGGTTTGCTCTTGTGATTAGAGCTTGTTCATAGTTGTATTGTAAATATTCTCTCTAAGAAAAGTCGGTTGGGTTTTTCCCAAGATAAATATTTGTGTTGTCTTGTGCTTGTTTATCTATTATTTGTATATTTTAGTATATGCTTATTGAAGGTTAAAAGAAGATAAAATTTCCATGGTAAATCTAATGTTAACAAAACTAATGAAAATTCAACATGGAATCAGAGCAGGTTTCCTTTAGAACAGTCTAACCATTGGAAGGAAGATCGTGAGATCCGTCACTGCAGTTTGTTGTTGCACATACCTAAACCTATCAAGCTTGTTGAGAACTTATTATAAATTTGTTGGGAAAAATTCCATCATAGATAAGCTCGCCTTGCCCTAACACACCTGCTACATCTCTCAGATTGACTTTCCGTCAAAATTGATTTTTTAGGGTTTTAGGCTTGTTGACATTTTCCTCGACATTGAACTTTTTTATTTAGGCTTATAACTTTTTCTTGTTGTTAATATAATGTATTAGATTAGAAGACAAAGATAGATGGTGCACTTGTATATAAGATGAGGGTGTTTGCAGAAAACGTACACTTCACAAAAGGACATTTATCCAAGAAGGGATAATAGATCCAAAGGGATCTTAGATCTAGTGCACTTAGAGGAAGGCCAAGAGTTGGAGGCAACAGTGATGGTGTCTCCTCTAGTATAGAACAACTAAAATGGGACAAGAGACAACTAGACTCAAGGTTTGCATATCAGTTTTGATATTTTATATTAGTGTATCCTAAGTAAGTGTTATAACTAGAATAACAATGTTTAGAATTCTATTATTGATATTGATATCAAATGTTTAGTGACACTTGAATATTGTTATTACAATGATCATTATGTACTAATGATGAACTTATTTACCAAATGAAATTTATCTCTTCTAGGAGATGTTCTCCATTGTTGACTTTGTCCCATGCGGGTTTTCTTGTAAATTCCATGGAGGTTGCCATGGAGATGTTGTTGTCCTTATTTCGTGTTCCGGGTAGGTCACAAGTGATATCTTTGAGAGGGATCTATAATGATGGTTGCGGGACACAACAGTTTAGATGGTCTCTAGTTTGAGACATGGAGTAGGCTATCCAGACAAGAATTTGTATACATGACAATATACATCCATGTACAAAAAAAAGAGAGGACGAAGTCAGAACCTTATGGAAAGAACAATACTTTTGCGGTATACAAAGTATCTCATATGGAGATTGATTGTTGGGAGAAGAAGGCTTTGAATACGACTATACAGATCCCTCTAGTTCATTTGATCACTCTTCAAATCATCAAGAAGAGTTAATAGAGCCATAAGGGCCTACCCAGATTCGTTGCAGTGACCAAAAAGAGATCAACATGGTATCATAATAGTTTGAAAGATGCAAAGGGCATGCAGTTATATGGCATTGATGAGCCATATCATGAGGAGGGGCAGATGGATGGCTCCACTAGTTGTGAGGTAGGTGTCCCCACCAAGCACCAACTCAGAAGAAGCCAAAGTTTAGAGGGAGTCATCCCTCGAGACCCAATAGGTGGGAGGAACCTCCCAGTACAGTCCATAGGAGATCAGACTTCAAAGGAGGTCAACAGATGTAGAGAGAGCATATTGTTCTAGAGATTATATAGACTCAGATGGAGTCAAAATTCATAGGGAGCATGCAAACTTAGAGTGAGCTTGATATCAGAGAGAGTCAACTGAATTGGAGGAAGACCAAATCATTCAAAGGAAGTTCCCCCTCGAATTCAGGTGGGAGAGAGAGATGTCTTCTAGGACTGACAGACAACTGTCATGATATGAAGAGGATAGATCAAAGCTTCAGAGACTCTGAGGATACATGAGACCTCCATGGAGGATTCCCTTGTTTTAGTAGACTTTGGTACAATGACAGAGGAGGTAGAAAGTCAGAAGGGCGAGAATATGGATTTTGCATCAGTTCCAGAAAGTGCAAGAAACCACACAATTTTTTCCAGCTATGTGGTGCGTATAAGGAAGATCATTGATTCAAAACCCTCCACTTATGAGGAAGTTGTAAAGCAACAAGTATGGAAGGAGGCCATAAAGGAAGAGTACCATTCCATCATGAAGAGTGATGTGTGGGTAGTGGTTCTGAGACCATAAGGGAAATCAATAGTGACTTCCAAGTGGATCTACAAGATCAAGCATGTTGCAGATGGCAACATAGACAAGTACAAAGTGAGATCTATGGCTAGATAATTCTCCTAGTAAGAGGGAGAATATTATGACAAGACACTTGCTCTAGTAGCCAAAATAAGTGTAAATAAAGAATCCACAAGATACATGAGAAGGAGTCTCATGTCTACAAATTGAAGAAAGATTTGTACATGCTTAAGCAAGCACCCGGGGTATGGTATGCCAGAATAGAGAGTTATTTGATGAGCTTGGGAATGGTTTCCCCCTTGATATTGGATGACCTGTTTCTGACAGGGGATGAGAAGCTCACAGATGGGTTCAAGAGGGATCTCACTTCAAAGTTCGAAATGAAGGATTTGGATTTGATGGGATTAGAGGTGTGGAAGATATGAGATTTTCCTTATCCAAGGAAAATATACAGTTGAGATCCTACAGAGATTTGGGATGATGGACTGCAAGTCCATCACCACACCCATGATGACAAATATGAAGCTTTTGAGTGATTCATATTCAGATTTGGTTGATCCCACGATGTACAAACAATTGATTAGATTCTTTATGTATTTGATTAACACCAGTCCAAACATATGCTTGGCAGTGAACACTTTGAGTCAGTATAAGGTTGAGGCTAGACATGTACTTTGGATAGCATCAAAACATGTGTTGTGGTACCTACATGGTATAGTTGGGTATGGATTGAGATATGTCTCATATGAAGAAGTGAAGCTACAGGGTTATACAGACTATGACTCGGCAGGGAATGTAGTGGACCGAAAAAGCACATCATGATGTTGCTTTAGTTTGGTATCAGGCATGATCTTATGGTTGAGCAAGAAACCGACGTTAGTGGCACTCAGTAAAGAAAAGGCATAGTTTATTGCATCCAATATGGCAAGTTGTGAAGTAGTGTGGCTTTTGAAGTTGCTTGCAGGTTCATTTGATCTAGAGTTGGAGCCAACTTTGATACATGGTGACAATCAAAGTTGTGTGAAGCTTTTAGAGAATCCTATCCTTCATGACAAGTCAAAGCATATAGATATCAAATACCATTACATCCGAGACATGGTGCATAGAATATTTATTGAGCTCTGTTACATATTCATAGATGATAAGATAACGAACATTCTCACCGAGCATTTGTCTAGAGTGGAGTATGAGTAATTCAGAGACAAGCTTGGCATGATGCAGAATGTCCACCCTCATTGAGAGGGAGGTGTGTTGTTTCTCCTCCATTCAGCTAACCCCTTTGGCCAAGGGTTTCCTAGATCACTCATGTGAGGTGACCAAGGGAGTAATGCACAGTTGGGTACAAATCTTACCTACGCCATGTGAGGTGGCTAGGTGTGAATAAGATTTGTATCAAGTCTTTCCTAAGCGATGAAAGGTGGCTAGGTGTGAATAAGACTTACAACATAGCCTTGCATATGCCATGTGAGGTGGCTAGGTGTGAATAAGATTTGTATCAAGTCTTTCCTACACCATGTGGGGTGGCTAGGTGCAAATAAGACTATTGGGATAGGAGAAACATCAAAACTTGGTACAAGTCTTACCTACATCATGAGAGGTGGCTAGGTGTGAATAAGACTTGTGGAAAGTCTTGCTTATGCCAAGCGAGGTGGCTAGGTGCAAATAAGATTTGGAGCATGGTCTTGGACCATGGCATAACCTTTCCTAGTCATGTGAGGTGGCTAGGTGAGAATGAGTCTATTGAGGTAGTATTTCCCATACCATGTGAGGTGGATGGGTGCGAATGAGATTGCGGGAAAAGAAGAAGAACACCACAACACAATCAAAGGACTATGGAAATAGTTTTGTACTATTGGACGATATGACATTAGTTGTGTACTATTGGATAGCATGGTAGTAGATGTGTCCTATGTAGTCTCAGAAACTACTAGATTACTTGGAAGTAGTTGTGTGCTACTAGTTGATTGCAGCATATTCATGGATACTGTGGTGGATTATTTGAGCTACCGATGGCATGGTAGTAGCATGGTATTACCAATTGATAACAAGGTATTCAATGCACTACTAAAAGAAGACGCCGTGGAAATATACCTCCCTAGCTAAGAAGGAGTGTTGATGTTTTGGTAGTTGCGGGATGTATATTTCTCCTAGAAAACTTTTCTTAGAGAAGCAAAAGATTCTAGGAAGTCAAAGGAAGACCATTGACTAGTTGAAGAACACCATGGAAAAGAATAAAGTGAAATAGAATACCACATAAGAGAAGTCGACCCACAGGAAATAATAATAAAGTGGAA
Source organism: Picea glauca (assembly GCA_000966675.3). Taxonomy (NCBI): domain Eukaryota; kingdom Viridiplantae; phylum Streptophyta; class Pinopsida; order Pinales; family Pinaceae; genus Picea; species Picea glauca. Next base: position 3,358 of record JZKD02S1734112.1, on the reverse strand, counting down.
ATATAATTCCCAGGAAGAGAAGTCGACCCATAGAAATAATCAAGTAAATTTGAAGACCCAGAATAAGAAGTATGCCCCAGACATGCACCCAAATTAGTGCAAATACAAGTCTAGGTCATTTCATTTGTACAGTCAGACAATTAACCTTATGCAGTGCGCACTAGGTAGTTCCAACTGCAATTTCAGCAATTTCACTATTTTCGATTTCTTGTTGTTTTGGATAGTGCGCCCTACTTGGGAAGGATATTTGTGGTTTCTATTGTGCTCTACCTATGGAAGAATTGTGCTAAGATTGTGTGGTGCTACCTAGTTTCTTCATGCTAGTTACAGTTGTAGTTGAAGTTGTAGTTACAATTGCATTTACCAATTTTAGTTGTGTCAGTTCTGTGGTGCGCTATCTTGCTCTAGTGATGTGTCTATCTTACGCTAGTTCTATGGTGCTACTCATTTGTCTACCCTCTCTAGGGTTTGAAAATAATACGAGATAAATATTTGTTATCAGGGTTTCTTCATTGTTGGTTTGCTCATGTGATTAGAGCTTGTTCATGGTTGTATTGGAAAGATTCTCTCTAAGAAAAGTTGGTTGGGTTTTTCCCCTGAGTTTGGGGTTTTCCCGAGATAAATATTTGTCTTCTTGTGCTTGTTTATTTGTTGCTTATAGATTTTAGTATATGATTATTGAATGTTAAAAGAAGATAAAAATGTTATGGTATATCTAATGTTAACAAAACTAATGAAAATCCAACATGGAATCAGAGTAGGTTTCCTTCAGAATAATGTAACCACTGGAAGGAAGATCGTGATATTTTACGCTGAAGTTTATTGTTGCACAGACCTAATCTTGTCAATCTCATTGAGCACTTATTATAAGTTTGTTGGGACAAATTCCATCATAGATCAACTCACCTTGCGCTAGCGGACCTGCTACATCTCTCGGATTGACTTTTCATCAAAATTGAATTTTTAGGGTTTTAGGTTTGTTGACATTTTCCTGGACATTAAACTTTTTTATTCAGGTTTCTAACTTTCTCTTGTTATTAATGTAATGCGTTAGATTAGAAGACAAAGCTGGATGGTGCACTTGTATATAGATGAGGGTGTCTGTAGGAAACGTACACTTGACAAAAGGACAATTATCCAAGTAGGGACAATAGATCCAAAGGGATCTTAAATCTAGTGCACCCAGAGGAAGCCCAAGAGTTGGAGGCGGCAATGACGATGTCTCCTACAATATATAACAAATCAAATGGGACAAGCAACAACTAAACTCTAGGTTTGCATATCTGATTTGATATTTTATATTGGTGCAACCTAAGTAAGTGTTGTAACTAGAATATCAATCTTTAGAATTATATTACTGTTATTGCTATCAAATGTTTAGTGACACTTGAATATTGTTATTACAATGATAATCATGTACTAATAATGAACTTATTTACCAAATGAAATTTATCTCTTCTAGGAGATGTTCTCCGTTGTTGACTTTGTCCCATGCGAGTTTTCTTGTAAATTCCATGGAGGTTACCATGGAGATGTTGTTGTTCTTGTTTCTTGTCCCGGGTAGGTCAGAAGTGATAGCTCTGAAAGGGAGATATAATGACGGTTGCAGGATGAAATAATTTATATGGTATCTAGTTTGATACATGGAGTAGGCTATCCAGACAAGAATTTCTATACATGACAATATACAATATACGAAGTCAGAACCTTTTGGCAAGAACGATACTTTTGCGAGATACAGAGTATCTCATATGGCGATTGATTATAAGGAGAAGAAGGCTCCAAGGATCACTGTACATATCCTTCTAGTTCAGTTGATCACTCTTCAGATCATCAAGAAGAGTCAGTAGAGCTAGAAGGGCCTACCCAGAATTGTCGCAATGACCGGGAAGAGAACACCATGGTACCATGATACTTTGCAATATGAAAAGGGCACGTGGTTATATGGCATTGATTATATATATCATGAGGAGGAGCATATGGCACACCAATGGGGAGGCAGGTGTCCCCACCAAGCACCAACTCAGAATAATCCATAGTTCATAGGGAGTTATCCCTCAGGATCCAATAGGTAGGAGCAACATCCCAATATAGTCCATAGGAGATCAGACTTCAGAGGAGGTCAGAAGATGTAGAGGGAGCAGACGGCTCCAAAGATTATATAGACTTAGAGGGAGTCAAGCTTTATAGGGAGCATGCAGACTCAGAGTGAGAATTCTCTTAGAGAGAGTCAACATACTAAGAGGAAAATCAGATCATTCAAAGGAAGTTCCCCCTCAGATTCAAGTGGGAGAGAGAGATGTCTTCCAGTACTGACAAAATATGTCATGAGATGAGGAATATAGATCGAAGCTTCTAAGAATTTGAGGAGATATGAGACCTCATGGGAGGATTCCCTTGTTTCAGTATACTTTTCTACAGTGACAAAAGAGGCAGCCAACCAGAAGGACTAGAATATGGATTTTGTGTCAATTCCAGAAAGAGTGAGAAACCACACAAGTTTTTCCAGCTATGTGGCATTGATGAGGAAGATCATTGATTAAGAACATTCCACTTATGAGGAAGCTGCAAAGAAACAAGTATGAAAGCATGCCATGATGGAAGAGTACCAACCCATCATGAAGAGTGATGTGTGGGAAGTGGTTCTTAGACCAAAAGGGAATTCAGTAGTGACTTCCAAGTGGATCTACAAGATCAAGCATGTTGTAGATGGTAACATAGACAAGTGCAAAGCGAGATCTACGGTTGAAGTATTCTCCCAGTAAGAGGGATAATATTATGATGAGACACTTGCTTGAGTATCAAGAAGAAGTGTATGTAGAGCAGTCGCAAGATACATGAGAAGGAGTCTCATGTCTACAAATTGAAGAAAGATTTGTACAGGCTTAAACAAGCACCCAGGGCATCGTATGCCAGAATAGATGATTATCTTATAAACTTGGGACTGGTTTCCCCCTTGATATTCGATGATCTATTTATTATAGGGGATGAGAAGCTCACAGATGTGTTCAAGAGGGAACTCACTTCAGAGTTTGAAATGAAGGATCTAGATTTGATGGGATTAGAGGTGTGGCAAAGATGAGACTTTCCTAAGCCAAGGAAAATATACAGTTGAGATCCTGTTGTTATCCACATTTTTGGTTATCAAGATGATACTATGATTATGTCATGATAATGGAAGATCAAACTCTTCATTAAGAACATTTTCCAGAAGAAGGTTACACTTATCATTTTCTCAAAATTACATTTTTGGAAATAGTTCGCAGGCTGCATATATACTCTCCTGCGGGAATCCTTAATTTCCGCATGCTGCATTCAGCTTGATTGCGGACTTTCCGCACTGTGTTAATGGTTAGGG
>JZKD02S1734101.1:78243-100428 GCA_000966675.3 Picea glauca | reverse complement strand
GAAGAAATCTATAAATACACCAAGCATTCACATAGAGCTCGATGGCAAGATCTACAATTCAAACAATCTCGTGAAGTGTTTCCACTAGGGACAATTTTGTCTGTAGTTGATTTTGCAGAGAATTACACATTCGCTGCACAAAAAGAAATAAAGAGCGAATATTATCATTCTGATCAAGTCACGATATTTGTCCAAGTTCTATATAGACATGCTCAATGAAGTCTTGATAACATAGAAAGAACCAACGACAATCGACATGTTATTAAAGAATATCACTTTTATATAAGTGATGATCGAGCACACGACACACATTATGTACAACATTGTTTTGATAGATTTTATGATTCATTGAAAGAACACGAAATCAGGTTCGATTGACATTGGATATGGTCAGATGGGTGTGCGAGTCAATTCAAATCTTCTCGATCATTCTATTGGTTATGTTGTCTTCATAAAAAAATTAACATTACACATTGTTGGAATTTTTTTGAGACTGGTCATGGAAAAGGACAACACGACAGTGCAGGGGCATGTATAAAACGAGCACTTCGAAGGTATTAGTTGAACCCTCATGCCGATCGATTTGAATCCGATGAACAAGTTGTTGAATGGTGAAAAAGGACGCTAAGCCATGAATATAATCTGTCAAGGGATGTGCGTAGGTGTGTCTATATATAAATTTTACATGTATGTACATAGGATATATAAATTTGAATGTGTTCAAATTTATATTCTGTAACATCCTCTTCGTTATGGCCACAGGCGAAGATTTTTTTGTTTTTTTTTTTGTTTTTTTAAGAATTAAGAGGCAAGAAGGCAACAATGACAACGATTTAACCGCACCACAGACGACGAACATAATCACACAACCCAGGCAACAGGAAACTACGACTCCACTCACTGGCACAAGGGAAACTGGGCAAACATGCGCAGAATAACAAGGAGGAACGACTACCCACCCAACGCAACAAGACACTCCTACACGCTAAGGACAACTTCCCCTTCCCGACACAATGATGTTGACGAACAAGACTAGAACCTCAAGGCGCATGAACCAAACTCATGAAGGCATTCCACCCATGCGCCCAAGCAACTTACCATGCTCAACAACACTCCCCAACATGCACCGACTCCGGCTAGGTTTTTGTTCGCCGCTATCCCATGGGGTGTGCCATGATCCCCTCATCAAGAATCATGTTGTCCCCAGGTGATAGACGTGTCGACAACCTTGTCACCACTCATTCTATCAAGATAGGGGACTCTAGATAAATCCGATGCGCTAGAAGTCGAATACCGAAAGGAAAACCACACCCATACCCCAACAACAAGTCGACGAAATGCCAGAGGACAAAGAAAAGGGATGACGCAAGACAATACACGACATCGTCCCTGACCCAACCAATCACCCAGTCTGAACCAATCAATGATTACAATCTATTTTAACATGGGTTCCAATCTAAACGGGGCACGCCAAAGTTACAATTAGTCAATAATGTACCCACTAATTTAACGTTAATACAATCAATCTTGCAAGTCTAAGTAATCTATACTAAAACTATAATTATAAATACCATCTAACTAGCCATTAACTTGAATAACAATATTAGCAATCTTAATGTAGGATTCTACCATTATAACACTTATGAACAATTTAATCTCAACATGTAGTCTAGCTATATTGACCGAACCAACAATACTAGTTGTCTATTATCATTGAGAAGGATCTGCTAACTAATAACATCGTTGTAGCAATATAACAATGTAATTAACATAGTCGTTACCTAATGATTAAATTAGCAATAATAAGACAATTCACATGACCATTATCATAACAAGTAATATAACAATAACAAGGCGATTAACATGTTGTTTAACATAACAATTAATACAACAATAACAAGGCAATTTATATGACTGTTACATAACAATTAATAGCTCAATAAGAAGGCGATTACATACTGTTAACCATTTAAATCACTGTGGCAATTAATCAATAAGAAGGAATTTGCTGATCATTAACTCACTGTAGCAAATAACATGGCAATTAATATGGAAATAATATAGCATTTACATTGCAATTTAACATGGTAACAGTAAGAAGGAAACCGTTGACCATTAATATTGTTGTAGCAATTGTTCTGGCATTTAATATAGAATTTATCATTGAAATAAACATGGTAATTAATATGGCCAATAACATCGCTATGGTAATTAAAGTTTGGTAGTGAGAATGTTGGGTATTTCAACAACAATCTCTATCAACTTTTAAAAGAAAAAACATGGGCATTTCAACAACAATCTCAGTCAACTTTTAAAATAAAAAACGTGGGAATTTCAACAACAATCTCTGTCAACTTTTAAAAGAAAAAACGTGGGCATTTCAACAACAATCTCTGTCAACTTTTTAAAAGAAAAAACGTGGGTATTTCAACAACAATCTCTGTCAACTCTTAAAAGCAAAAACATGGGCATTTCAACAACAATCTCTGTCAAATTTTAAAAGCAAAAACGTGGGCATTCAACGACAATCTTTGTCAACTTTTAAAAGAAAAAACGTGGGCATTTCAACAGCAATATCTATCAACTTTTAAAAGAAAAAACATGGGCACTTCAACGGCAATCTCAAACATGTTTTAAATGGAAAAATCGTGGTTTCCCTTTTTCATTTCCCGGATGCCAATTGAAAACGCATACATGAATGACCAAAACGCCCTTCCCTTACCAGGATACCAATTATAAAAACGTAGACAAGGAAATGATTTCGTTTTTCCATTGCCAAGATACCAATACAACACAGACATGTATAACACAAAAACGTTTTTCCATTTCTAGGATACCAAATATAAAAATGAAGATAGGGAATCAAATCGTTTTTCCATTGCCAGAATACCAATACAACGCAGACATGAATAACAAATAAAAACGTTTGTCCATTCCACGATACCAATACAAAAATGCAGACATGAAATCAATTTGTTTTTCCATTTCCAGAATACCAATACAACATAGACATGAATAACAAATAAAAACATTTTTCCATTTCCAGGATACCAATACAAAAATGCAGATAGAAAATCAATCGTTTTTCCATTGCCAGAACACCAATACAACCCAGACAACAGTAAGAGAAACGCAAGGATCCAATGGGAGAAGTCATTGAAATGATCGCAGGGATTCTAACAGTCAAGGCATAGAGAAATACCAGGAAGGACGCAAGATAATCCATATGTAGAGGTCTTTTCTAGATGACGCAAGTCAAACAATTAGCCAAGGACAACAATGGAGGTAGACGGATGACAAGAATGTCCTTTGCTCATCATCCATGCACAGAAAAGCAGGGCGTTGAGATCCATAGGTCTATTAACGTTGAAGTGATGACCGTAGATTAGGCTCCTGGCCGACTGCTCAATTGAGGATTGATGAGCTAGGGACGAAAGGCAAAAGCAACCACAATCTTCACAAATCAATACATCACAGGGCAGTCAAGACATGGCAAGAATCGAAGGCCATGGGAGTCAATCAATCATCGAGCTATAGGCTATGGAAAAATTCATTCATCAACTAGAACGGTAAGATAATCAATTTACTTACCCAATTAAACATACAGATCCAAAGTATAAATCCTACTACAATCTACCATGCAAAAATAAAGAAAGTGTACCGTTGCCTGATCGCCCACTCTGAGTTGATGTCTCACACGCTCCGTGTAAATCCCGCTTGCCGATCGACGAGACTTAACCGACACCTCCCAGCCAATGCTAGGGGTACTCTTCTTCCCCCTTAGCTCCCCGAGCCGCAAAGGGTCCACACACACTAACTAAAGAATCAACTAGCTCCTAGCTCGCCTCGCAAGGCCGAGCTACCATTCCTCACCGCAATGGGTATCCCAAATCCCACAAGCTAAGTCAGTCAAGTATAGATTTATGTAGCATAACGTTACTCAAAACAGAAGAGGTCCATCATCATTTACTTCCCTCCATTATATAGAGTTTCGAAGTCCCTTACTTTCCCAAATCCCATTTTATTTAATGTTTAATAAATTAATTCATAAAAATTCATCCCCGTGCATGTGTCACCCATCCCTTTCATTCCTTCGAAAACTAATTTCTTTAATTAATTAATTACCCTTATTTTCCTCACCCACCTAGAGTCACTCCTAGAATCGCTCCTAGGTGTCCCCAAATTCCCTTACAGGTTTTAATAACTTTCCCCATTATTAATTTGCTAGTTTAGTTTAAATTAGAAAGTTCTTAAATGGTAGATACCTTACTAAGTTGGACTAACTATTTTTTCTAGTGTTTCCTCTTTCTTTTAAGGTTTCCTTTTTTCCTAGTTTCCTAATTATTTTAGATTTCCCCTTTTTCCCTTTTTAATTAAACTCAAAAAAGCATGTGCATAAACTTACCCTTCTCCCCCCCTTTTTTTAATGAATTAAATTTTTAATTAGCATAAAAGTAAAACAATCATTCCCCTTTTTAAGTTTTTATCGCAAAAGATTTTTATAAAACACTTTAATTGCTTACCCCCTTCTTGTCACAAGGTTAATGAAAATTATCTTTATTATTTATTTTATTTTATTTAGGGAAATGTTTCAAATATTCCTTAACACTTTATTGTCCTAACGCCATCTAGGTTTATTTATTTATTAAATAACCACGTGACGTGCCCTTCAGGATGCACTAGGTGCTCCAAGGGTGCCACTCGCCTCTTTTGGTTTCTCTTGCGCGACGTGCCCTTCAGGACACACCACGTGCTCCGATGGTGCCACTAGGTGATCTTGTGTGAGACTAAGGGCCTCTAAGGAATAAGGCCCTTGCCTTATTGCACGCCCCTTAGAATCATCATGAGCGACTGTCGTAGTATTCTCTCACGACATCGTGGGTCCTCTCAAACTAGGTAATTGTTAACCTACAATTCAAGCCACGAAGGGAGTGCTAGTAGGATGTGGCAGGGATGTTGTCCACACCTCTCCCTCAACATCTCTGGTAGTCGAGTGTGACCCCTCTACTCCACATGTGAGTCTGGTTGGCAAGCTATTGTCAGCCTTCATCATCAACGAATCATGTCAGAAATATATCCATATCATATCATCTAATCAGATGCACTAATATCACATATAAAACAATCAAACCCCATTAGTTCACTCCTCGACGCGATCTGGAGTCAAAGGGGTTCCATCGATGCCTCTGCACCCTTGAGGTCTGAAATTCTGCACACTCAGTAAAACCGAGTCAATAGCACCTGTCTATGTCAATGCAACAAAACAACATGACGTCAACCCATAATGCCTCATAATTAAAATCAATGTTTTAATAGCATAAAAATCGGGATCACTTGCAAGCAAGTGTCCTCAAAGAATAAGTTCACTCAGTGCGTAAGAGCGGGATGTTACATACACCCCCTCTTGTTCTAAACTTTGTCTCGAAGTTTCACAGTATAAGTGATGAAATAATGTGTATCATAGTATCATAAGTCTATCTATCAAACAAAAATGGAAATTGCTAGTGCATATCATATGCGTCCTCCGAGGTCGCCAAGTGCAGACTATAGTTGTCCCACTGGACCTTCACCTAATATACTGTTCGACACCGTAGATGTTGAACGCGATGATCCGGGATACGGATTGGCTCCGCCATGAGCACCCCCTCGTCCAACACCTGCAAAGAACTCATGTCAATAACATGTGTAGGATCACTAGTATAATGTCTCAAAAAAGATACGTGAAAAACATTGTGCATACACCTCAAGGAATCAGGCAAGGCTAGTCGATAGGCCACGGGCCCCTTTCTCTCCACAATCTTGAAATGTCCCACAAACCTAGGAGAGAGTTTAGCTCCCTTTCCAAACTTGATCAAACTCTTATGCGGTTTAACCCACAAGAAGACTCGATCGCCGACCTCGTAACTATGGTTGACATGGTGCGCATCGAGATAACTCTTTTTCCGATCCTGTGCTTCTTTAATCCTTTGTATTATTGTTTTCATTTTCTCTTCCATTTCTTAGATCACTTTTGGTCCCACCAGGACCCTATCCTCAAGATGATCCCAACTCAAAGGCATCTGACACGGTCGGCCGTAAAGAAACTCGAAAGGCGCCATCTTAATGGTGCTTTGGTAACTGTTATTATAAGAGAATTCCACCAGTGGCAAGAATTCTTCCCAACTCTTTTGTTGGTCCATCACGTACATGCGCAACATGTCCTCCAAGGTCTGGTTCGTTCGTTCGGTCTTCCTGTCAGTCTCCGGGTGGTACGCAGTACTGAAGTTAAGTTGGGTTCCCAAGGCCTCTTGGAAACTCGTCCAAACTCGTCCAGTAAACACTGATCCATGATCAAATATAATCCTCTTAGGAACGCCATGCAACCTCACAATCTCACGAATGAAAAGTCTAGCTATGTCAGGTGCCTGATATGTCATACACACAGGAATAAAGTGAGCACTCTTCATCAGAGTGTCTACTACTACGAAAATCGAGTCATGTCTCCTTTCCATCAGTGACAATCCAACAATAAATTCCATCAAAATAACCTTCCATTTCGATTCCGGAATATCTTGTGGCTGTAGTAATCCTGCTCGATGTCTATGTTCAGCCTTCACCTGCTGACATTCTAGACATATGGCCACATAGTTGACTATATATGCCTTCATTCCCTTCCAGAAGAATAAGGGTTTAATGTCTTCCCTCATCTTCGTGACTCCTGGGTGAGCCATGTAAACTGCTCTATGAGCCTTGTTTAGGATCAAACTCCTCAACTCGTTATTAATTTGTTGGTCCAGTTTAAATTAGAAAGTTATTAATTGGTAGATACCTTACTAAGTTGGACTAACTGTTTTTTCCTAGTGTTTCCCCTTTCTTTTAAGGTTTCCGTTTTTCCTAGTTTCCTAATTATTTTAGATTTCCCCTTTTTCTCTTTTTAATTAAACTCAAAAAGGCATGTGCAAAAACTTACCCTTCTTCCCCCCTTTTTTTTAATGAATTAAATTTTTAATTAGCATAAAAGTAAAACAATCATTCCCCTTTTAAAAATTTTATCCCAAAAGATTTTTATAAAACACTTTAATTTCTTACCCCCTTCTTGTCACAAGGTTAATGAAGATTATCTTTATTATTTATTTTATTTTATTTTTGTTTTTTTTAGGGAAAGGTTTCAAATCTTATTTAACACTTTATTGTCCTAACGCCATCTAGGTTTATTCATTTATTAAATAACCACGCGATGTGCCCTTTAGTATGCACTAGGTGCTCCAAGGGTGCCACTTGCCTCTTTCGATTTCTCTTGCACGATGTGCCCTTCATGACGCACTACGTGCTCCAAGGGTGCCACTCATCTCTTGACTGACTTGGGAGACATCAAAAATCCCCTAGAGTCAATACTCCACTAGGTGATCTTGTGGGAGACTAAGGGCCTCTAAGGAATAAGGCCCCTGCCTTATTGCGTGCCCCTTAGAATCATCATGAGCGACTGTCGCAGTCTGCCCTCACGGCATCGTGGGTCCTCTCGAACTAGGTAATCGTTAACCTACAGTTCGAGCCACGGAGGGAGTGCTAGTAGGCTGTGGCAAGGCTGTTGTCCACACTTCTCCCTCAACATCTCTGGTAGTCGAGCATGACCCCTCTACTCCACATGTGAGTCTGGTCGGCAAGCTATCGTTAGCCTGCATCATCAACGAATCATGTCATAAATATATCTATATCATATCATCTAATCAGACGCACTAATATCACATATAAAACAATCAAACGCCATTAGTTCACTCCTCGACGCGATCTGAAGTCCAAGGAGTTCCATCGATGCCTCTGCACCCTCGAGGTATGAAATCCTGCACACTCAGTAAAACCGAGTCAATAGCACCTGTCTATGTCAATGCAACAAAACAACATGACATCAACCCATAATGCCTCATAATTAAAATCAATGTTTTAATAGCATAATAATCTGGATCACTTGTGAGCAAGTGTCCTCAAAGAATAAGTTCGCTCAGTGCGGAAGAGCGGGATGTTACATATTCAATCTTCAATCATTTTCTTGAGAGATTTCAAGTTAACAAGCTCTTGTCTTTTGCAGGTTTTTTTGGTATGTTGGAATCAAAGATGTAAATAGATCAATCCCATATGACACTAGTACAATACCTGGGACACAGAAAATATATTCAGTTAAAACAAAACGTTTTCAAAATGGGTTTGCATTTGATAGAAGAAATGAGTCTTGTTTTTGTTCAGTTTGCATAGAGGACACAAAATCCATAGATATTTGCGAGAACGAAAATGCAGGATATGTTAAAGCTTGGAGACATACCAAACTTAATGTAAAAGGGAAAATTCCACTTGCAAGCTCAGAGGAGATGGAATCAAATGAAACTATAGTGTCAGTTGATGGTGATAGAGTTTATGATCTTGTTAGAGAAGGTAATTTTTATGTTTAAATTTTTTCAAATAAATTTTAGATGTACTTGTGTGATAATCTAACATGAATTATTTGTTGTCCAATATATCCAATTATTTGCAGGAGATGTTTTTGCCATGGTTTCACCTGTAGACAACACTGAAAACGTGAAATATTATTTGATGCGATGCACAGAACAAAAGATGAGTCTATTAGAAGATTTTGATGATAACAGTTTTATATATGAAAGAGGACCCATTGTATTGAAATGATATTTTTTTCAAGAAACCCATCAAACCGATACTCATGTTCACTTTCAAGACTACTAGTCAGATGTCACAAGTTGTCAATATAGTCATCTGGTATGTGCAACGCGCATAAAGTTAATAAAAGTTCAATAAAATTAAAAAAAAAGTTAGAAAATGGAAAATGTCCAAAGTCGATCATGAACAAATAATTGAAGATGGAATACCATTATGATGTTTTTAAACAAGTGACACATGTACATTCCAATTTTTTTTATTTTTCATTGAAAGTACATTCCAGAATTTGATGACTTGTTTTGACTATTTTCAACCATATTTCCAAATAGGATATTTATAAAAATGGTACATGTATAAAAAACTTTGGATCATTCTTAAAAAACACAGATAAAATATGGTTCAACCATATTTTATGTGTTTTTCAACCATTGCACCAATCAAAATTATTTTATGAACATTACACCAATTAAAATTGAGTTGTATACCTCTTGTGTAGTGATTATTTTATTTTAAACTACAAAATTGTTAAACACCATTTCCATTGAACACTTACTTTTTGAATAATATTTATTTCCATTTGATTTTAATAATATTGCATTAATTTTTTAAAAAGTTAAAACATATTTTATATTTTCTATTGTAATAATATCTTGTTTCAAATTTTAAGTCATTTCGATTTTTATTTTACTTTATGAGCATTAAATATAAATTAAAGTTGAATTGAACATCGAGCTTTTATTTTGAATATTTTTTTTTAATTATTGTTCTCAAAATTAAAGAAAAGTTAAAAACATCTCTTTCATTTTGAGATTTTATTTTATTACTTGGGTATATGAACTTTGAGGTGAATATCTCTTCTAGCTTTAGCATTTTCTTAATGAAGTTACATGATAAAATTAAATAAGAGTTGATCATCTCTTCCATTTTAAGGTTTTATTTTACAATCACATCATTTTGAGCATTTTATTTTATCATTATCACACAAACCAAAAAAGAGTTGAACATCTCTTCTATCTCAAGATTTTATTGTATAAACATTACCTAATTAATTTGGATCTCTTCTATCTTGAGAATTTTATTTTTATTACTATTGCACCAATCAAAGAAGAGTTGAACATCTCTTTTATCCTAGATTTGAGAGCATTGATTTATTTAAGTGATATTTTTTTATTTTTTATTTTTAGATTAATATTGTAACAACTAAAAACAATTTAAACATCTATTTCACTTGTTGTAATAACACTTGACTAATAATATCATATATATACCAATATCTTCATTCTTAGTTTCTATCTCCATTTCCTCTTTCATAGTTCTTGGCTCATCAGTGTTAACAGATAAATAAAATATACATTTGAAGCTACTATAATTATACATGTATATTTGTCTTGTTTGTGGAGTGGATCTCCTTAAAGTTTGAGGTGGAGTTTCCTCCTCCTCTTTTGAACCCTTTGAACCCTCCTCATGGGGTCCATCATGAAATTCTAGTTCATTTTCTTGTTCATCTTTCTTGGTATTCAAGATTTGGTGATCAAGATATGATACCAGATGAAGTAGAGGTACATAATATCCTTCCTACATTAATCAATGAGATAAGAATGTACATAAAACTAAATAAACACACTTATAGTAATAAACAATACAAAAACATATAACCATTAAACAATGATTTCCTCAGGAAAACCCTTTTGAGAGAAAAATCCCACACTTCAAAGCACATTCAATGTATTATTCAAAAACTAACAAATCATTACAATACATTAAAGAGTCCCCGTTCTCTCAACAAGATTATTCATACGCATAAAGGTTTTGGAGAAATTTCAGCAACATAACAAAAGTTTAAAAACTCTCACTATTTTCCTCTAGCCCAAACACTCAATAAATAGGTATAACAAAACCATAAACCATTTATGATTTTCCAATTCTACATGCTAGAAACCACCATCAATTAATTGGTCGAATGTTATTGCTCAACATTCATCCATCAATTAATTGGTCGAATGTTGTTGCTCAACATTCATTGCTTGCTTTCCAATCATTTCCCACTATTCCTCAACATTTATTTAGATAATTGATTTGCTACAAAACCACAAGATGTATGACACACCTGTCCCAACATGAATCTCTATAAGGTTCTTATTTTTTAAATTGAACCTTTTTTCCTTATTCATGAATGAATTATGATAACCAATATAAAAAAGTTTCACTACATAGTAATGTAACAATAATTTGCGATTATTAATGAAAAATTGACTGTGTCTTGATGTTTCAAGACAAAAAAAAATGATTTGTTGTGATGTTTCCAGACATTGTTTTCTATAGTTTTCCAAATCTGCATTGTGAGGCTTTTCGATGTCCTAATAATGGGATTTCCATTCTTTTAATTGTTGTAGTGCCAATTCATATATCACTGAGTGTATGCTTGAAGAACAAGTGCAACAAGCTCAATATGTGCAACAACTTGTTTTGTCTACTATTCTACCTAATGAAGTTTAGGTTTTAATGTGTGAGACAATGGGAATTTGCCTCTTGATTTTTATGATCACAACACTAACAAGTGCAGAAAAGTCCATTGCACATTGGGCTACTCTTTGAATTAAGTGTAAGAGCCTGAACAAAATTAATCATGTGTTGGTTCTGGTATAATAACTGTAAAAGGCTTAGGTTGCTTTTGCTGACATAAAGTCTTTCCAATTTAGAGGAATTACAAAGTTTACTTCCACATGGTGATGGGGAATAGATTCTACGTGATGTAGCCACTAAGTAGATTTAATGATATCCAAGATTGGCACACTGTAAAGCATGTTAAAGGAAATGAGATGCAACCATTAGGAATATTGATCCTTATTTAGGAATTAAGTATTTTTCATTCAAGGGCATCCTTATCTCAGTTGCAGATTTGTGGCATCCAATTGACTTTGCTCCATGCCCGTTGGATGCCCAAATCTACAATTGAGATAAGCTTAGGACTCATTCAACAGTGATGCTCTAGAGCATGTGTTGTGTGCATGGTACAAATTGACTCTTATGCATGGTACACTTTGTCTCTTCTTGTTTTATATCATTATCTTTTTAACTGTGTTCCAACCTATCAACATATCTATTCCAACCTATTAGCATTGAAGTCCACCCTCCTCCTCTTGGTCTCTTTGAAGGGATTACATCTTCCATTGCATTGTTTCTTTGCTTGCCACCTTTCCCTTTTTCATCTCAAGCTTCCATTTCTTTGTGGGCATTACTTTTTGGCTAGTGGTTGTTATCTATTTGATGTGTGTAATTGCAAGTTTTTGTATGATAGTGACATATATCTTTATGATGGAATTTTGTTTCACGTTAATACTTTCTTCCTACTCCTTTGTCACTACTATCTTGTTGGTATACTTTTCCTCTCTAAAGTACAAACAATTTTTCATGATATTGTACACTGACTAATGGGACATAACTTCTCTTATGCGTACAAATCATCTTCTTTTATTTTTATGTGTGATCATAAATATTTATTTTCGCTATGATGGATGTGAGAAAATTTTACATATATTTTCAAATGTGTGATTTATGAGGTTCTTGGTCATCTCTCAGGAATTCTCTTTAAAATTAAACATTTTTTATTTTTTTGCAAATTTTATCTTTCTTTGGGTATAATAGTGGACTTTCTCAAAACTCCTATATTATTTTGGAAACCTAGAACATCAAAGAAAATCATAAAACAAAAAGGAGTAGCACCTCTATAAAAATGCAGGAGGATTCACATCCTCGTGAGATTGTCGTTTCGGTCCTGACGGATTTAAGCATCAACATGCACATATAAAAAAACTAAATAAACATAGATGAAATAATATGCAACATATAACCATTAAATAATGAGTTCTTAGGAAAACCCTTAGAAAAACCCCACACTCTGAATCTGAATGTATTATTCAACAACTAACAAATTGTTACAATACATTACAAAGTCTACGTGTTCTAAAGAGGGGTATTCAATAGAATAACGATTTGAAAAATTCAGTAGCATAATAAGTTTTCAAATTCTACATGACATTAATTGTTTGCTCAACATTCATTTTTGGTACTTTCTTAAAGTTTATTGAGATAATGTTTTTGCAATAAAACTGCAAGGTGTTTGACACACTTGTCTGAACATTCTCCCACTTGTCATATATCTTTCAAGAGTCTAAGCTTGGGATAGTAAGACCCATAGACTCACATGACCACTTGAATTTAATTGTGCTCACCAGTTTTGTCAATGTATCTGCAACATTATGCAAAGTGTCAAGTTTTTCTAGTATCACCTTTGCATCCTTTATGGTGTCTTGAATGAAATGGTACTAGATATCAATATGCATTGTCTTCTCAAGAAAGGTAAGATTCTTAGCGAGACAAATGTAACTGTTACTATCACACTGAACTATAACAACTCTCTAACTTATCCCTACATTTGAACATAGTTTCATAAGCCAAATGGCCTCCTTACAAGCATGAGCAACTACCATATACTATTCCTCTGCGGTGGATAAAGCAACGACAACTTGCCACATGCTCATCCAACTTACTACTCCACCAAATAATGAAATCAAATATATGTTGGTAGATCTCCTTCCATCTACATCCCTTGCCCAATCAAAATCCACAAAACCCCATATATCCACTGAGTGTTGGTCCCTGAAACATCACTATGATAAAAAATTGAATATTTTGAAGTACCTAAAAAATACCAGAAGAACCTCTTCACTTTAGCCCAATGTTCACATCCAATATTATCCATGAATCGACTCAAGGCTCCCATTTCTTGGACAATGTCTAGTATAGTACATACCATAGTATAATTCAAACTACCAACTGCACTAGAATAAGGAACATAAGCCATAGACCCATATCCTCCATCTATGTGGGTGTTGTAGGGCACTGCTGAATTAAAAGTTTAGTTCCTACAAAAATCGGATCACTCAATGGTCTATAATCTGTCATGTGAAAATGATGCAACATACATACTTAGTTTGGCTTAACCAAAGATTTATGTTTTCTCTATCTCTCCTAATCTCCATTCCTCAAATATATTTCGCAGCCTCATAGTCCTTCATGTCAAATTGTGCTAAAAGTTGAGACTTCAAATCACAAATCACATCCTTACAATTACCAAAAAATAACATATCATCTACATACAAAGTAATAAAAAGGAAATGACCACCATTTAGTTTGTAATATACACAATGATCTAATTTGGATCTTAAAAATCTTGATCCCAACACAAAATAATCTAACTTTCGGTACTACACTCTGGGACATTATTTAAGACCATATAAATTCTTTTTTAATTTGCAAAGCAATGCCTCTTTACCTTTTTCAACATAGTGCGTTGGCTATGTCATATGGATCTCCTCCTTCAAGTCACCATGTAGGAATGTTGTTTTCACATCCATCCATTTTGTCTCTAAATCAAAAGTTGCTGCTACAGATAACAAAAACCTGACAGATACTAACTTAGTGACTAGAGGGAAAATCTCATCAAATTCTTTCACTTCAACTTGGAAATATCCTTTCACAACCAACCTTGCCTTTTATTTTTCAACACTTCCATCTGAATCGATTTTCTTTTTGAATACCCATTTACATCCAATATGTTTCTTTCCATCCAACAATGATACCAAGTTCCATCTATGGTTCTTTCTAAGTGTATCCATCTCCTTAGCCATGGTCAATCTCCATAATTTCTTATTTTCCATCTCCATTGCCTCTTTCATAGTTCTAGGCTCATCGGTGTTAGCAAATAAATAAAATATACATTTGAAGATACATTGGCTATAATTATACAAGTCTATTTGTCTTCTTTGTCGAGTGGACATCCTTAAAGTTTGAGGTGGAGTTTCCTCCTTCTCTTTCGAATTCTCTGAACCCTCCTCCTCATGAGGTCCATCATGAAATTCTAGTTCATTTTCTTATTCATCTTTCTTGGTCTTCAAGATAATAATGTACATAAAACTAAATAAGCACACTTGCATTAATAAACAATACATAAACACATAACCATTAAACAATGATTTCCAGAGGAAAACCCTTTTGAGAGAAAAATCCCACACTTCAAAGCACTTTCAATGTATTATTCAACAACTAACAAATGGTTACAATACATTAAATAGTCCCCATGCTCTCAACAAGAGTATTCATAAGCATAAAGGTTTTGGAGAAATTTCAGCAACATAATAATAAGTTAAAAAACTCTCACTATTTTCCTCTAGCCCAAACACTCAATAAATAGGTATAACAAAACCATAAACCACTTATGGTTTTCCAATTCTACATGTTGTTTCTCAACATTCATCCATCAATTAATTGCTCCAATGTTGTTACTCAACATTCATCCATCAATTAATTGCTCCAATGTTGTTACTCAACACTAATTGCATGCTCTGTATTCATTTCCCACTACTTCTCAACATTTATTTAGATAATTGATTTGCTACAAAACCTCAAGCTGTATGACACACCTGTTCCAACATGAATCTCTATGTTGTTCTTATATTTTAGAATTGAACCTTTTTTCCTGATTCATGAATGAATTATGATAACCAATATAAAAAGTTTCACTACATAGTAATGTAACCCTAATTTGCAATTATTAATGAAAAATTGACTTTGTCTTGATGTTTCAAGAAAAAAAAAAATGATTTGTTGTGATGTTTCAAGACATTCTTTTCTATAGTTTTCCAAATCTGGGTTGTGAGGCTTTTCAAAGTCCTAATAATTGGATTTCCATTCTTTTCATTGCTGCAGTGCCAATTCATCTATAACCGAAGAGGAACCATAGTGTATGTTTTGGATTTCCATTCTTTTCATTGCTGCAGTGCCAATTCATCTATAACTGAAGAGGAACCATAGTGTATGTTTGAAGAACGAGTGCAACAAGCTCAATATGTGCAACAACTTGTTTTGCCTACTATTCTACCTAATGAATTTTATGTTTTAATGGGTGAGACAATGGGAATTTGCCTCTTGATTTTTATGATCACAACACTAACAAGTGCAAAAAATTCTATTTCACATTGGGCTGCTCTTTGAATTAAGTGTAAGAGCCTGACCATAATTCATCATGTGTTGGTTCTGGTATAATAATTGTAAAAGGCTTAGGTTGCTTTTGCTAACATAAAGTCTTTCCAATTCAGAGGAATTACAAAGTTTACTTCCATATGGTGATATGGGCATAGATTCTACCCGATGTAGCACTAAGTAGATTTAACGATATCCAAGCTTGGCACACTGTAAAGCATGTTAAAGAAATGAGATGCAACCATTAAGAATATTGATCCTTATTTAGGAATTAATTAGTTTTCATTCAGGGCGCAGATTTGGGACATCCAATTGACTTTACTCTATGCCCACTGGATACCAGAATCTACAGAATCGAGATAAGCTTAGGACTCGTTCAGCAGTGATGCTCTCACTGCTCCAGAGAATGTGTTGTGTGCATGGTACAAATTGACTCTTATGCATGGTACACTTTGTCTCTTCTTATTTTATATCACTATCTTTTTAACTGTGTTCCAACTTATCAGCATATCTATTCCAACATATTAGTATTGAAGTACGCCCTCCTCCTCTTGGTCTCTTTGAAGGGCTTACATCTTCCATTGCATTGTTTCTTTGCTTGCCACCTTGCCCTTTTTCGTCTCAAGCTTCCATCTCTTTGTGGGCACTACTTTTTGGCTAGTGGTTGTTATCTATGGATGTGTGTAATTGCAAGTTTTTGTATGATAGTGACATGTATTTTTATGATGGAATTTTGTTCAGATTAATACTTTCTTCCTACTCCTTTGTCACTTGGTAGACTTTTCCTCTCTAAAGTACAGGCAAATTTTCATGATACTGTATACTGACACATAGCTTCAAATCCTTCCAACATTAGATGCTCCATCTTTATTCCTTAGCCATCGATTTTACCACCCTAGATCATTATTTACAAGATTCATTAGAACATATTTTAAGATCATTATTTACAAGATTCATTAGAGCATATTTTGGTTTAAAGGCAAGATCCGTCCAGGCTTTTTCCCAAGTTTCCTTAAGTTGGCCTTAAGATGCCAAGATGCCAAATGATCAGCAACCTTATTTGCCTCGTTATGGTCAAACACTGCAAAGGTTTTGATTATTGATCTCTTTGAAATTGTAGTCAAAGTTAATCTGCTGTGGCAACCTCAATCCATAATTTAGAATTATGTTTCTCTATCCTGCTAAAATCCTCAATTGCCATCCTGAGTCCCAAGATAAACGTGTCTCCTTCTCCCATGCCATATCCAATTTCAGACAATTCCCCCTGTAATCCATGAGCAAACCTCCACTTCCTGTTAGGCTTGGATTTTCTTTGGAGGTCGATATAAAATTTACTTCACCATGTCTCTTCGTCCTGAGATTTGCGTAATTTCATAGTTACTGCATCAAATATGAAAATTGAATCTAATTTAAATACTGCACTAGATATGTAGATAAAGGTCACTTTATTTCTTCAGTGGGGTCAAATTTCAAAACTCTGCACCAAACAGGTGCAATGCTATGGAGTTTTTCTTTATACCAACTTAATTAGAGTCGAGTTCATAAAAAACAAGCTACTGCTGCAACGTTCTAATTTCGAAGGCTTCATTTATAAACTTGATTAAACAGTATAATTTGAGGGGAATGTTTATTAATTGAAATTGATCTCTGAAAAACTTGAACAACCACCTAAAAATTTAAGCACCCTAGAGTTACCACCAGGGACAGTTCTTAAATAATATGTTATTATTAAAAACAGTAAAATTCTTAAAAAATATGTTATTGTTATTGGAGAATAATGGCCAAATGTCATAATTAGGAAATTGTTAGAACCAATTACTATCATAAGTTTTCAGTAATTTTCAAATCTACACATTTAGGAGGTTGTTATAGGTTATCCTAACCTATATATTTGTATACAATTAATCAAATTGAATATAATTTGTGTGAAGATAGTCTCACTTCATTTATGATGTGCCCTTGGCCTCACCAAATTACTGAGTTCTTTTCTAGTTTTTAATTATTATTAAAAACAATAAATATGGTTGTTGGAAAAAATACCAAATTTTAATATATCCCTTAAATGTTATAATCTTTATACTTTGTCCCTGCATGTTGGCATATTTTATTGAATCTTTAAGCATCTAATGATATGATATATTATGATATATTGATTTAAGATTCAATCCATAAAACATTGATTTAAGATTTAATCCATTGAACTTATAAAATACTGAGTAGGCAAGCTTGAAATTTGGCCTACTATCTTGTATGTCATGGAAATTTTAGATGACAACTTTATATTAACAATATCTTTATTCTGAAATTCTATATTGAATTTTGTATTAAAATGATATTACAATATTAACAATATATTTATTATGATATTTTATATTGATTTGTAAATTATAAATGAAATTGAAAAGTTAATATTGAAATTTGATTTTCAAAATCTGAATTATTAAAGTATAAGTTTATGAAAAAAACATTTTTTTTTATAGAATAGTGATAATACTTTTGAATTTTTTTAATTCCACAGTTTAAATGGATACTAAAATTTTGTGTATTTTTGAAGATTTTCAAAAATTACTTCTCCATCCAAATTACCATTTTGTTGAAGAGCTAGTCCCTAAGTATGGAAGGTTTATTAAGTGTATATTCATTGGCTATTTGCTGTCCAAAATGGGCCATTGAAGTTTAAGTACTCTATAAGGTCATATTAGAGTAAGGTCATATTAGAGAAATGACATTTGTTATGTATAGGCTCTGAACTTTACTTTTTTTAAACAATCTATTGACCAGTTAAGAAAGTGGAAAGAATCATCTCATGTTCTAGACTCTACATTCTTCTTATGAGGCAAAATATGGTTCAAAGTATGAGCACTATTCTATCATAGCGACGATATTGCTTGTTTTACTTGTATGATATGTGATTTTATCTTAGTTCCAAGGTATTTGCAACACATTCAAAATATTGTCTTAGTTTTGTCATCTTATTCTAATTACTTTGAAAATGAGAGTGCAAAGCTATTAAAGATCATATCATGAAGTGTTGAATTATGGCTTCTTACCTTGGAAATGGGAGTACAAAGACATTGAAAGTCACATCATGAAGTGTTGGATTATGACTCCCTTCATTTGTAAGTTAGGTGATTCTTTTTTAACTTGAAAATAGAAATATTATGCTCCATCCAATAAATAAATATTTAGGTAAGTGAAGTCTGCTCATTATGTATATGTTAACAATTAGACTATTCAGATGTGAAATTCTAAGTTTGAGAGAAATAATGTTGGATCATATTAATAAACATATTAATGACACATGCTCATTTCTTTGCCCTATAAACTTAGAATTGTATGAATAGAGCTTATGAGTGTTTCAAACAATTGTAATATGGAAAACATAAATATTTGTACCAACTAGGGTGTTGATTGTTTTGATACTACACCTTTTTATTATAAAGCATATCTCATATATTAACTTTAATAGTCATCTTCTTATATACATTTATTTATGATATCATTTACTAAGATAGATCCAAGAGTTGAAAAGATTTCAATGAGTGGACATTGGCTATAAGGTTCGACCCTTTAAGAAATTTTCCTTTGTGTGGGGTATGTACCAATGTAAGGATTTTCAGAGGCTTTGTTGGCATTCTAGGATTGGGTTGAAAATAAGAACACACTAACATATCTATTCCGAACAAGAGACAAGTATGGAGGCCAATTGTCTTATTCTCTCAATGAGAAGTTTCGATTTCTTTACTCTTTGTTGAGGCTAAATTTTGATTTCTAAAATTAGAATAAATCAACAATCATACATAGAAGGTCAAATCTAGCAAAAAACCACCAAATTAACTAAGTTCCAAAGCCCTAAAGGAGATTGAATCCATGACCCCAATATATTTGATCACTCGTGTAAGAGGACTTTGACCTGAATGAAAGGGTAATGTGAATTAAACTATGGAAAGTTGGAAATTCGAAATAGAAATGACTGCCATTGAATATTAATTGTGAAATAACATAAAATTTTGCATTGAAACTCTCTTCTTTATTATATTTATGCAACTAACAAGGTGTAAATCATAAATACCTTTATATTTGAAATTGAAACACATAGCATGAAAGATTTCATAATAATGACAAAAATTCCATTTCATCAAGTATTAAATATTAATGACATAATAATTTACGTGTTCAAATATTCTAATCACTATTATATATGACAATGACATATTGTTTGAAGTTCATAAATTCTTATTCTTAACATAAAATATTGTATTTATTACATTTAATTCTCATTTATTACAAATATGCAAGTAATAAGGTATAAATAATAAATAAGTTTATAATCAAAATTAAAGTACATGGTTAAAGGATCATGTTGAAGCATTTAAATTATTGATTAAAGGATCATCATACTCATCCAAACTAGCACGATCTATACATATAGATTAGTTAAAAACATGGATCCCATTCCTCACATGGTTATCACGTAGATGGATCTTTGAAAGAAATAACTCATTTTGTTTGAATACGATTTGATCAGAATATTTAAGGCTTTGGATTAATCCAAGGGCCTTGGAGACATCAATCATGGAGCAAAGGCTTCCCAAGTTCAAGGGTCAAGTAAATATGTTTGTTTGTGGCTAAGGGTATTTTGTTTTGTTTTTAAATTTCAAAACAATGAGGACCAAAACTTGATTTTTTTTCTTTGTCTCATTCTTCATGGGATCTCAAAGGATGTCCTTAACATGTTGGTCCTTGGAATTCAACCTTGAAGAGGATATCACAATAACCTTTGTATGGGCAATGTTGCCCCATCTTTTGTTCATATTTTGGGATGAAGACACCTTGAAAGCAATCAAGGACAAGTTAGATCAATATGTTGATTGAGCTAAACCGAAAGGAAGTCCATTTACATGTTCTAGAATATATGTAGAAGTGGATTTGAAGAAGGGACTGTCAAAGACACTAGAAATAAACATGGATGGATGGAGCCACCAATGAGAATTTCCCCTTTAAATGCATTGTTTTCCATGAGTATGAAAATTTCACTAAAAGTTATCAAAGGATTCAAGAGGAATTGTCTCTCCCTAAACAACCCACAAACCTCACCACTCAGAGGAGCAAAATTCCTTTAAGCCAACAAACAATAAGCACATAAATCAATATAATAAGGTGCCCCAATATGAAAAGATGACCCAAGGGGTGCCATTGAAGAAAACAATCGCTTTAAGACCCTAGAAAATCGAGAATCCCTTCAAAATGAAAAGGAGGGGGAGGAGACGTAAACAACATAGGAAGACCCCTAGGAGGGAACTAGACCTGAGGAACAAGATGTTGTTCTAGAAGAAGCATAAATTCCCCAAATCCCACATGCAAATGAAGTACAATGGAGAAATCAATTAGATTCAAAGGCTATCTTAGAAGAGTGGGGGAAACTCGAAAAATATCCATCATTCAAGTAGTGGAAGCCCTCAAAGCTATAAGTACCCCCATCACTCTCGACATCTAATATGCCAAAGCATTAAGGAAGAAGACATCATCACTCTATGGTTCACCCCCACTCACAAGAGGAAGAAAAACCAAGAGCATAGAGAAAATAAAGCATAACAAAATAAATCCCTAAGTACTTAGAGTTCACTTGTTGCTTACTAAGTTTATATTAAATGAAAGTTATTGCTTAGAAGTGATAAGCTTACATTTGGAATCCCTTTAAAATAACCCACTATGTTTTGTCAATATGTTATTAGGACAATTTGTCAAGTTTATACTTATAATAGTCAAACCAAAAACTATAAAAATATTCTCTCTTTGGATAAATAGAAATGGACATCATAAACTAATTTAATATGGCCTATTATTAAGACAACTTGTCAAAGTTTATGCTTATAATAAAATGGACATCATAAACTAATTTAATATGGCCTATTATTAAGACAACTTGTCAAAGTTTATACTTATAATAGTCAAACCAAGAACTATAAAAATGTCCACTCTTTGGATAAATAGAAATTAATAACATCATTTAAATATTGATACTTTTTAGATAATAATAATGGTAAAGTCTATGAAGGTATACATACCCTACCCCCCTCTCGATTTGAACCTGTGACCTCTTAAAAAGAAACACATGTTCTTAACCATTAGGCCCACTCAACCTGTATAGCAACATATGGAAAATGACATGATAAATTGATTTAAAAAATAATAAAAAAAACATCTTAACATTAAAATAAAAATAAAAATCATGATAAGTGAAAAATGTAAAAAAAAAACTAATATTTTATCATACTTTAATATTTAGTTCAGTCTAAGTTAAACTATTGGGGAATCATGGAAGACACCATTTTGCAAAATAAAGATACTATTAAAAAAAGGTTAAATCAAAATTTAAGGAGAAAATGTGGTGTGATAAAGAGTTAGAGGAAAAAAGAAAATTAAGGTATTATAAAGATGTAATCAATCCTAATCTAGAAGATCAAAATTATCTATCTGTTTTGCCAAGTGTAAAGA
>JZKD02S1734101.1:47762-71767 GCA_000966675.3 Picea glauca | reverse complement strand
ATATATAACAAGCAAGTCACTAACTTAAAAGCTTTGAAAACAATAAAGTTTGTAGTTAAATAACTAACCTATTATAATTTATTAAATGGTATTATAATAATTTTTCATCATATTTTTTATTTGTTCTCCTTCGATGATTTGAACGGAACTTTAATGAAACATCTCACTTCATTTTAATTGCATGTTAAAATATTATCATAATTTTAAAAGTAGATATAAAAGGGAAAGTTCAAGATGTTTTAAAAAATATAAGTTTAATGATTTGAGTTAATAAGGAGTTGAACAAAGAGGAGGATAAAAAAATACAAAGATTTATGATTTGATTTAATGAAAAGTTTACTAGGAAATATGGAAAAATTGATATCTAATCATTAAGGTTGAGAAAAAATCAGTATTACTTAGTAATGAATTTGTACTATAAGTAAATTTGAGCTTCAAAGTGTAGAGGAACTTAGACACAATGCTCTTTTTAAAGTTGACACAATTCATATGTCTTTTTGGAATGGAGCTAACTTTGGGGGTATGCAAAACTTTTTTCAAAACTAAGTAAACTCTAATGAAAAGGGAAACACGCCTTAGTCTTCATAATGAATTATACTATTAAAATGTGAGGACCTCAAAATAAGCAATAAGAGGGTGAAGACGAGAAACAAAGTGCTCTTTCCATTTAGTTCATTTTTACATAACTTACATATATGATAAACAATAACATGTACCACAAATCTCATAATAGGTCGAATAAGCGAAAATGAAGTGTTCTTTCCATTTAGATCTTTGTTACATAACTTCATGGGGGATTTACCTTGTTGACCAATATCTTATCACGTTCATTCATAAAGGGGGGGAATGTAGGGTATCAATGGGTTAATATTTATTAGGAGGTATTAAAAGAGGTATCTAGAAAAAATACGTTTTTTTATTTATTGAAAATATGTATTGGGAGGGGTGCTCAAAATAATGATTTTGGGAGGTATTTATCAATATCTATTGAAATTAGGGGTATTCTTTAGTATCCCATAACACACTTGCTATGTCATAGGTTCACTAAGTGAAGACCCCATGCATAACTTACCGACATAATGAGCAATAACATCTACCACAATTATCATAATAGGTCAAGCAAGAGAAAATGAAGTTTCTTCCATTGTAGGCTCCATGTTACAAAACTTAGATATGAGTTGATCATGAGATATGTGAACATCTATCTCCATCATTCACAAGTGAGAGTAAACCCCAAAGTGCCCAAGATGAAAGTGCAAGTAATGATAGCTTCGAAGTCCCACTGAAGTCCAACTATATCTTAGATATGGTCCACTAACCTCCTCTGTAATTTCTCTATGGGTAACTCTTTTAAACACGGTAGGATCATTCTCCATAATTGCTCTATGGGTAATTCTTTTAAACACTATAGGATAGAGAGTTTGGAGGTTGAAGATTGCCAATATTTATGCTAAAAGAGCCCATAAAATTGCAATCTTTGCATATTAAGAGTGTTTACATGAATGTCATGAAAATATAACTCTTCTTACCAAGTTCATCTTAACCCTAGAACATCAAAAGGAGTTTGTCACAATGGTG
The DNA here is from genome assembly GCA_000966675.3 of Picea glauca. Classification (NCBI taxonomy): domain Eukaryota; kingdom Viridiplantae; phylum Streptophyta; class Pinopsida; order Pinales; family Pinaceae; genus Picea; species Picea glauca. Next base: position 70,189 of record JZKD02S1734101.1, on the reverse strand, counting down.
AAATCAAGGTGTTGATATTTCCCCACCTTAATTTGAATCCACCAAAAATGACATAATAATCTTTCATTAGTGGCTCCCTTCTACAAGGGACAATTTAATTAGTGGAAACCATAAACTATTATGGTAAGGCTGATAAAAAGTCTCATCATGAACATATCACCTAAATGATAAAATAAAACAAGACCTACCCATTAAATCTATGCTCATTTAAACAAGACCTACTTATTAAATCTATGATCATTTTTTCTATTTTCTATTTATAGATATAATGATAATTGAAGGTAACTTGTTTTGTTAATTGTCATTTTTATATGACTGATATCAACTGATCTTTCATTTTGATCTTTAAACCTTCACACAATACATTTCATATGCAATAAACATGTTAATATTTTTATATAATTTTTACATATCAAAATGCACTCAAATCTCACAATTTCTCTTACATATTTTTAACAATATCAGAGTGCACTCAAATCACTCTTTTCTGTAAGAACTTTGTTACTTATTAAAAAATGCTCGGACTTAAAATTCTGATATATTATATTAATGACATATGCTGTGGTCCTTAAAACGGGCAGGGAAGACAGCACGCATTGGATGAAAGTGGAGATGCAAGTTTTTTAAGGCCCGGCCAAAGGAGTTGGTCAATTATTTTATGTACCTTGGAGCTGTTGAGAGTTTGGGCAATGGGCATTGAGTACCTTACCAGCAATGATTTCATTAATCTCTGCTGCCATCGATTTTCCTTGAATTTGTAAGAGAAAAGTTGTTGGTAGTGCTCTGTTGATGTGGAATAAGTACTGTTACCTGAAAGCCATTCCATGCCTCTTTCACGGTTTCCTTTTTAATTTGTTTTTTTCCAGCATTGCCTGTGCCTGGTTTACTTCAGGCATAATAAATGTTGTGCCTGGTTTACTTATGGCCCTAATAAATGGTGTGCCTGGTTTACTTGGGTTGTAATGAATGCAATATCATGTTTTCCCAGGAAAATGTTTGTTGTATTTGCAGACTGACGTGTGAGGATATGTGCAGTTATTATGTTCATACTCTGACAGTTGAGGCTGTCCAGACAGCATGATATGCTCTTTCTGAGAACACATTTTTCTGACAATTTATATTGGTTGTGTTTTGATCAACTTATTAAGAAATGGATTTTTTTTTTTTTAGATTTAGAGTGATTTGAAAATGCCTTGGAAATGTGAGTAAATTGCTTAGTCCTAGTGAGTAATGGATGATATTTGTCAAAAATAATTCATATAAAAGATAATGAAAAAATGTAACACTTTGTAGAATGTTGTAAATGCTTTGTCAAAACCAATGAGCATGGGTAAATTCAAGTGTCGTTGTGAGTTTATGGGTCTTATGGCCTGTGACAATTAGCTCACAGTTTGATGCATTTTCCCTTAGACTTCTGCAAGGTATATGACAAGTCTAGGAATGTTGGGAAAGGCGTGTCATACATGTTGCAGTTCTCTAGCAAAGCAGTTATTTCAATGAATGTTGAGTAGTAGCAGGGCAATGAATGTTGAGAAAGTAATTACTGCTAAGCAGTGACAAACAATTAATTTAATTCTGAGCAGCAATATTTGACCAATTAATTATTGGCAGTTTCCTACATGTGGCATTGGAAAACCATAAATGGTTTATGGTTTTGCTTATGCCTATTTATTGAATGCTAGGGTTGGATGTAATGTGAGATACTTTTTTAATTCACTATTATGCTGCTAAAATATCTCTATAACCTTCATGTTGTTGAATACTTTTGTTGAGAGCACAAAGACTCTCTAATATATTGTATACATACCATCTGTTAGTTGTTGAATAATACATAGAGTGTTTTGGAGTATTGGGTTTCTCACCCAAAGGGTTTTCCCTTAGAAATCATTGTTAAAGGGTTGTATGTTTCTTGTGTCGTTCATTATTACAATTGTGTTTATTTAGTTTTATTCATGTTCTTCTCTCATTGATTAGTGTAGGAAACATATTTTGTACCTATATTTCTTTTAATAAAATCCATAGTTTAGATAGATACTAAGGTACTATCTATTTTAGGGGAATTTAGAAAATCAATTATTAATTTGCTACCAAAATGATCCATTAAAATTTGAGTACTTGTGTGTCATATTAGAAATAACTAAATATATTGGTCAATATAGAATCTTAAATTTACTTTTCATAGAAAACCATTGATAACTGAAAATGATCACCCATCTTTTAAAATCTACAATCTTCTCACACAAGGATCTAACTAAACATTGTTCAAAGTGTGGAACATTACTCTATCATAGCTTCCATGATATCATACAAGGAAAGAGGATCTAACTAAACATTGTTCAAAGTGTGAAGCACTATGCTATCATAGCTGCCATGATATCACTGGATTTGCTTGTATGTTGTGTGATTTTAGCTTGTAAAAGGTATTTACAACACATTCAAAAAAATTCACTTAGTGTTATTATCTTGTACTAATTACCTTAAAAATGAAATTGCGAAGACATTTAAATCACATCATGAATTCTTAGAATATGATTCCCTTCATTTGTATTTGTAGGTTAAATGATTCCTTTTAAAATTGAAAATAGAAATATAATATTTTAATTAATAAATATATAGAAAAATATTATGTTCTATAAAAATATGATATTTTAATTAATAAATATATAGAAAAATACTATGTTCTATTCAATAAATATTTAGGTAAGAGAAGTCTACTTATGTAAAGGTAAGCAATTAGACAATCGAGTCCTCACAAAAGTTAAATGTTAAAGTTAAGTGAAATAACATCGGATCATATTCATAAACATATTAACAAAATTTAAATGCCAAAGTCTTAAAGGTGATTAACTCCATAACCCCAATATTTTGATCACTCAATGTAGAACGACTTTGACTTTAATAAAGAGTAATGTGAATTGAAATACTAAAAATTGGAAACTTGTAATAGAATTGACTACCATTAAATATTGATCGTGAAATAAGATAAAATTTTATGTTAAAACTTTATATTTTTTTACATTTACACATTTAACAATGCGTAAATCATAAATAAATTTATATTCAAAATTAAAACATCATATAAAAGATTTTCATGATTGCGACAAGATTTTTTTTCATCAAATATTAAATATGGGTGACATAAAAGTTTATGTGTTTGAATATTCTAATTAACGTTATATTCCAATATAAGCATGACATAATGTTTGAGTTTATTCATGATTACTTTTCACATAAAATTGTGTGTTTATTATATTTAATTAATTTATTTATTATATTTATGGAAGAAGTAAGGAAATGTAAATTTAAAATAATTTTATATTTAAAACTAAAACATATAGTTAAAAGATAGTGTTGAAAAATTTAAATTATGAATTAAAAGATAATTTAAAAAAACATGATCTGGTACCTCATGGATCCCATTCTCCAACTGATTATCAAGTTTGTAAATCCTTAAATGAAAACACTCATGTTGTCCAACGGGTAGTGAATGCCTTAAAAATTGTAAGTACATTCATCATCTTATATGTTGGGGTGTGAGAAAGAAGGTATCATCAATCTATAGTCCACCCACTCACAAGAGGAAGAAAAACCAATTAAGAGTATAGAAAGAAAAACAAAATAAAATCATGGGTATTAAGATTTGATTGCTTAGTATAATTATAAGTTAAATACATTCCTTAATAGTGAAAAGATTTGAGACCCCTTTAGAATAATCCATTATGTTTTGTTGATATGCCTTGTACCCCTTATGTTTTGCTGATATGCCTTGTTATCAGGATAATTTGTTAAAATATATCTATAATAGTAAACCCAAAACTTATATTCAATGTTCAATCTTTGCATATACAAAAATGTGCATCATGAACCTATTTACTACTTAAAAACATATATAATTGAAAACATTGTTTGGAAATTTTGTAAGTTTTTCTATATAAGTAAAGCTGCAATTCTTTTAGGGTGAAATCATGAAGATGGGTTACACTTTTGTTTGTTTTATGAGAAAAAAAACTGTATTTTCACAATTTCTTCAACTTCCGACATACAAAAGTATTTTTTTTATTTAGAATTTCACTTTACAGTAAAAACAAAATTTGTGAAGAATTTTGTTAGCTTTTCACTGACTATTTTTCAATTTTTTTTTATCACGATTTGACATGTCAATTTGACAATTGTTTAACAATATGTTCCTTAAACATGAAAGGAATGATAATGAGTTACTTTTTCCTACAACAATGTATCTATTATTAAACTTATGTTTTTAAGAAACGAAATATACTGCAACAATCTAAAGAGACTCTGTTTTATTATGACTATAATTTTGAATCTAACGGATGAATATTATAATTTCTAGAAGTTTTTGAAGTTGACCAAGATGAAAACGTTGCAGATTTTAAACACATGTTTTTGTACACCTTGTATCTATCTTAATTTTTACTTAAAACTAAAATCTAAATATACCCTTTTGAAAGGAACAATTTAAGGATTATGAATATATATTTTTTTTAATTTTTCACTGTATATTTTTAGAGATACCGATATTTCATTTCACCGAATCATAATGTCTACTGAAAATATTATGTAGTGATTTTTTAAAAAAATTAAATAAAATTATATAAAAATAAAGAAAATGAAAACAAATTATAGGAATTGAAAGTAGATTCAATTTTGGAAATGATGGTGTCATTTTCGAAACCAAATTCTCAATATTTGTAGGAGTTCACAACCTCCGAAATTCAGGTAAGCGTGGGGCAATTCTCTGGTTTTTGTTTTCAGTCCCAATTTCATGTTTTCGGCCGAAATAATCTTTTGGTCGAAAAACTAATATTTCGGCCAAAATACAAAATCTAACGGAAACCGTCAAAATTGAACAGTTTCCAAGGTTTTCGGTCGAAAAAACCTTCTTTCGGCCGAAAGGTTGTTGAGTGAATTCCGTTGGTCGAAAAAAATGAAAAGACATGTCGTATCGTTTCATTTCGCGCCAAATTGTATAAATAGGCTTTCAGCCGAACACATTTAACACAATTCATCGAATGGATAGACACATATGAGATCGGGGATAGGGATTTCAAAACATTTCTATTACTGATTGCAGTTGTATTCTTTTCTTTCTTTATTTCTTCCCTCTGTTCCATAGGCTTAATCGAAAGATTGATATCGATACATGATGGTTTTCTAGAGCACCTAATCAAAGTTTCAAATCATATTTTTGGTTTCTGTTGAATAAGGTAATTGATGTTTGTTCAAGTTTTTATTGGAATAACAATTTATATCTTGAAAGATAAATGTTGAGCATTTTTTCAAGGTGAAGTCTTTGTTGAACATATCTTTTATAGATAACTATAAAAGTCACGGGAAACAAACGTTTGCGCAAGAGAAAATTTGATTGTACTCGAGATGATACTCACCAAATCGAACAAAGGAAAGAGTTTTATTGGAGAAAGAAATGAGAACGTGAAAATATTGAAGAAAGAAACGATGATAATGTGAATAGAGATTTTCAACAAGAAGAAGTTCAACCAGGTATGCATGCACATATGATGATCGAGCACACAACACACATTGAGACTGTACTCAAAAAGTACAGAATTCAAAGTTTAGAATTCAAATTTAAAATATTGTAAATAATATAATTGATTGTAATTACAATTTGATGTTTTTCAAAAAATATAAATAGATTTGTCTCATAATGTCGAAGAAGATGTTGAAACTAAAATTGAAGGAGAAGACGTTGAAACCGAAATTGAAGCAGAAGACGTTGAAACCGAAATAGAAGCAGAAGATGAATCACCTATAGGTATGTACATAAATTTAGATATTATACAAGATGAACACTCAAGTATATATAATTTAGCGAATTTGTGTTCAGGTTATGTTTTTTAATATAAAATTTAAATTGAAATATGCAGGAGAATCTATCAACATTGATGATGAAATATTAGAAAATGTTGATACTGACAAATTTGGGAAGAAAAAAGCTAAGCATTATATAAGATATCGAACTAAGAATATGTATAATACTTTTTTCAAAGATGAATCAGTAACAGTACAAGCTCAACTTTTAGTTTGTCTAATGAAGTCAAGAAAGTTAAAAGAATCTACATCATTATTGGGTATTCAAAAGTCGACAAAGGATACAAAGGTGAAAAATAATGTCTTTAACAATATAACTAGTGTATTAAAAGATTTTGGAAAATCTTGAAAAGAAGATATCCGTGTTGCACGTAGAGTGATACAAACAACAATTGTTTCATCTAGCAATATAAAAGATTGTTTGACATGAGACATGGCAAAAACGAAGGGAATGTCAAGAAAAACATTGCACAAACATAGAAAATTTCGATTGCAAATAGATGTAAATGATGAATTGGCTTGTTGGACAGTGATTTCTAGACAACCCTACAAAGATAGACTTGCAGAAAATGTTAAAGAATTGGCCTGTAATTGTTGGTTGGAAGAATCTCGTGTTTCACCACATACAAGGGATGTGTTGCGACGAAGAATAGCATGAAAACAATATGAATAAAATCCAAAACATATATTGTCAATGACACAAATAAAGTTGTTCAATAAGTTCAAAGAAGAGCACAAAGAAGTTAAAATTTCCATCAATACATTTGTGCAACAAAAACCATGGTTTGTTAGACCCATCACTATTCGTGACACTTGTTATTGTCTTTATCATGTCGAATTTGAGTTGTATTATGACACTTTTTTGGATTTTGGTAAAAATTTATGGCCAGGTTCACCTCCTCCTTCCACATTCTGTGTTATTATATCTGAAATTCTATGTGAAAGAGAAGATGATGATTTATTTTACAAAAAAAAAATGTGTTGGTGGAAAGAAATGTGATCGTTGTGGAAATCTAAGTTTGTTTCATTCAATGTATCATATTGATATGAATGATCAATAATTTTCTAATATAAGAGTCAATTGGAAGAGATATGAATATATCAAGAACACGGCTCCACATTCTTCAAATGTTATTTCCAAAAGGATTGATTTGAAGGTAGATAAAATCTGTGTGATAGATTTTTTGAAGAAGTTTGAGGAAGAAATCTATAAATACCCCAAGAATCACATAGAACTCGATGGCAAGATCTACAATTCAAACAATCTCGTGAAGTGTTTCCACCAGGGACAATTTTGTCTATAGGTGATTTTACAGAGAATTACACATTCGCTGCACAAAAAAAAATAAAGAGAGAATATTATCATTTTGATCAAGTCATGATATTTATCCACGTTCTATATAGACATGCTCAACGGAGTCTTGATAACGTAGAAAGCACCAACGACAACCGACATGTTATTAAAGAATATCACTTTTATATAAGTGATGATTGAGCACACGACACACATTATGTACAACATTGTTTTGATAAATTTTATGATTCATTGAAAGAACGCGAAATCAGATTCGATCGACATTGGATATGGTTAGATGGGTGTGCGGGTCAGTTCAAATCTTATCTATCATTCTATTGGTTATGTCGTCTTCATAAAAAATTTAACATTACACATTGTTGGAATTTTTTTGAGACTGGTCATGGAAAAGGAGAGCACGACGGTGCAGGGGCATGTATAAAACGAGCACTTCGAAGGTATCAACCGAACCCTCATGCCGATCGATTTGAATCCGTTGAACAAGTTGTTGAATGGTGCAAAATGGTGCTAAACCATGAATATAATCTGTCAAGGGACGTGCACAGGTGTGTCTATATATAAATGTTACATGTATGTACACAGGATATATAAATTTGAACGTGTTCAAATTTATATTCTATAACATCCCCTTCGTTACGGCCATGGGCGAAAGATTTTTTTGTTTGTTTGTTTTTTAAGAATTAAGAGGTAATAAGTCAATGACGACAACGGTTTAACCGCACCACAGATGAAAAATAGAAGCATGCAACCCAGGCAATAGGAAACTATGACTCCACTCACTGGTACAAGGGAAACTGGGCAAACATGCGCAGAATAACAAGGAGGAATGACTACCCGACCGATGCAACAAGACACTCCTACACGCTAAGGGACAACTTCCCCTTCCTGACACAACGATGATGACGAACAAGACTAGAACCTTAAGGTGTGCGAACCAAACTCATGAAGGCATTCCACCCATGCGCCCAAGCAACTTACCATGCTCGACAACACTCCCCAACACGCACCGAATCTGGCCAGGTTTCCATTTGTTGCTATCCCATGGGGCGTGCCCTGATCCCCTCATCAAGAATCATGCCATCCCCAGGTGATAGACGTGTCGACAACCTTGGCATCACTCATCCTATCAGGACAGGGGACTCTAGATAAATCCGATGCACTAGAAGCTGAATACCGAAAGGAAAACCACACCCATACCCCAACAACAGGTCGACGAAATGCCAGAGGACGAAGACAAGGGATGGCGCAAGCCAATACACGACATTGTCCCAGTCTGAACCAATCACCCAGTCTGAACCAATCAATGATTAAAATCTATTTTAACATGGGTTCCAATCTAAACTGGGCACGTCAAAGTTAAATTTAGTCAATAATACACCCGCTAATTTAATGTTAATACAATCAATCTTGAAAGTCTAAGTAATCAATACTAAAACTATAATTATAAATACCATCTAACTAGCCATTAACTTGAATAACAATATTAACAATCTTAATGTAGGATTCTACCATTACAACATTTATGAACAATTTAATCTCAACATGTAGTCTAGCTATATTGACCGAACCAACAATACTAGTTGTCTATTATCATTGAGAAGGAACTGCTAACTACCAACATCGTTGTAAAAATATAACATTGCAATTAACATAGTCGTTACCTAACAATTAAATTAGCAATAACAAAGCAATTCACATGACTGTTATCATAACAAGTAATATAGCAATAACAAGGCGATTAACATGTTGTTTAACATAACAATTAATACAACAATAACAAGGCAATTTATATGACTGTTACATAACAATTAATAGCTCAATAAGAAGGCGATTACATACTGTTAACCATCTAACTCACTGCGGCAATTAATCAATAAGAAGGAATCTGCTGATCATTAACTCACTATAGCAAATAACATGGAAATTGATATGGAAATAATATATCATTTACTTTGCAATTTAACATGGCAATTTTTTTTTTTTTTTTCCCGGAAGAAATTATCTCAATTTTATAAGAGTTTATAAAATCATTTACAATTTGCAGAAAATATCAATCCCAGATCTAACAATAACTAGGATCGGACTGGGTCAAAACAAAGCTGCCAGATAACAATAAGAGATAAAAGCCAATAGGCAAGGTTCGAATCCAATGGCAATAACCTCCGAATAGACTCCTGCGCAGACAACAAAACAGATAGATGCAAAGAAAACAACTTGTAACAGGAAAGACAGTCACCCAAATCTCCCTGGACCGATGCGAGAAAAAGAAGCCTCCGATGCTCCACAACACAACAATGAGTGACAGCCACCGGAAACAAAACGCGCCAACAGAAACAAAACAGTGTCCGAAGCACAAATGACTGGGCACAGGGAAGGACAAAGATGTCAAGGAGGTTCGAATAGATTGAATGTGGAGATCAGACTCTCCCTATCTCTGTCACAGTGGAAGATTGATAATCTACCCATCACTTGATTGAGAGCACGCTTTGAAAGAACATCTGCCTCCGAATTGAAGATTCTGGGAAGGTGACAGAAGATGATGTCAGAAAAGGAGCTGGCCAGCTGATGAGTTTTGAGTTTCCATCTGTCCACATGGATGGATTGAAGGCTACTCTGGTTATTGATCCAGTCAATAATGACTTTAGAATCTCCAATTATGTGAAGATGATTAAGTGACCAATAGGAAGCAATCAAAAGAGTGGCCCAAAGGCCCAGTAGCTCGGCTTTAGTGTTCGATCCCCTGCCACAATTAAGAAACCACTTCGTCAGTCGTTGAGGGTGTGATTTGAAGGTGCCACCAGCACCACAGTAAGTGCCTGAGGAGAGAGCCGCTCCATCAAAAAAAGCAACCGAGTAACCTTCAGGGAGAAAGGTATCCACCTCTTTGGGGAGAAGTAATTTGACAGTAGTCTGCTTCCACTGAAAAGAGGCCAAGGTTCTGTAGAAAGCAGCCTGAAGAGAAGGAGAGGAGTCCTCAAAAAGAACCCTATTGTGTTCAATCCATACATGCCAGCAAACGAAAACAACCAACGATGGAGGAGCTGCTTGAACATTGTACCAGGAGGAGAAACACTTCAAAAAGGAGTCACCAGTCCAAAGAAAAGTAAGAGAAAGATGCTTCAGAATAAGATCCCAAAGAGCTTGGGCAAAAGAACAGTGAATGAACAAGTGGGAGGGGTCCTCCGAAGCTTTGTGACAAAGCACACAATAGCTTGGACCCTGCCAACCCTTTCTGCGAAGCGACTCCGAAGTCAGTAGTTTGTCATTTGCACAAATCCAAAAGAATAATTTGTGCTTTAGAGGGAGCGCCCAGGACCATAATCGGGTGAGCCAATATGGCTGAGCCACCAAACTCCTTTCCGACAGCAGAGCAACATAGACATTTTTGGCAACCACTCTGCCAGAGCCGTCTCCCCCCGTCCAGGTGAGGGCATCTGGAGCGGTAGAGAGAGAGAGGCCCTAGCATCTTAAAGCAGTCGTGTAAGCATCGAATTCCTGTGCTAAGTGCCCACCGAAAGCCAGCTCACTACTAAGTATCCAAGAATCCGGAAGAGGGAAGGCACTCGGTCCCCTCTTCAGATGCGCAAGTGAGGACAGATTTAGGGAGAGAAAAAGAGACCTGAGTTGTAAAGAGAGGATAGAAAGATCATCAAGGCCAATTATTTTGTCCCTGCCAACTCTTATTTCATCGCCAACTCCGGGACGCCAACGAAGCCAATGAAGAATAACATGAGAGGAGGTGACCAACAATTAACAATAAGAAGGAAACTGTTGACCATTAATATTGTTGTAGCAATTGTTATGGCAATTAATATGGCATTTAATATAGCATTTATCATTGCAATAAACATGGTAATTAATATGGCCTGTGACATCGCTGTGGTAATTAAAGTTTGGCAGTGAGAACGCTGGGTATTTCAACAACAATCTCTATCAACTTTTAAAAGAAAAAACGTGGGCATTTCAGCAACAATCTGAGTCAACTTTTAAAAGCAAAAACGTGGGCATTTCAACAATGATCTCTGTCAACTTTTAAAAGAAAAAACGTGGGCATTTCAACAACAATCTCTGTCAAATTTTTAAAAGAAAAAACGTGGGAATTTCAACAACAATCTCTGTCAACTCTTAAAAGAAAAAACGTGGGCATTTCAACAACAATCTCTGTCAACTTTTAAAAGCAAAAACGTGGGCATTCAACGAAAATCTCTGTCAACTTTTAGAAGAAAAAACGTGGGCATTTCAACAACAATATCTGTCAACTTTTAAAAGAAAAAACGTGGGCACTTCAACAACAATCTCAGACATGTTTTAAATGGAAAAATCGTGGTTTCCCTTTTTCATTGCCCGGATGCCAAATGCAAACGCATACAGGAATGACCAAAATGCCCTTCCCTTACCAGGATACCAATTATAAAAACGCAGACATGGAAGTGATTTCGTTTTTCCATTGCCAGGATACCAATACAACGCAGACATGAATAACACAAAAACGTTTTTCCATTTCTAGGATACCAAATATAAAAATGCAGACAGGGAATCAAATCGTTTTTCCATTGCCAGAATACGAATACAATGTAGACATGAATAACAAATAAAAACGTTTTTCCATTCCACGATACCAATACAAAAATGATGACATGAAATCAATTTGTTTTTCCATTGCCAGAATACCAATACAACATAGACATGAATAACAAATAAAAACGTTTTTCCATTTCCAGGATACCAATACAAAAATGCAGACATGAAATCAATTATTTTTCCATTTCTAGAACACCAATACAACCTAGACAACAGTAAGAGAAATGCAAGGATCTAATGGGATAAGTCATTGAAATGATCGTAGGGATTCTAACAGTCAAGGCACAGAGAAATACTAGCAAGGATGCAAGATAATCCATACGTAGAGGTCTTTGCTAGATGACGCAAGTCAAACAATCAACCAAGGACAACAACAGAGGTAGACGGATGACAGGAACATTCTTCACTCATCATCCACGCACAGAAAAGTAGGGCGTTGAGATCCATAGGTCTATTAACGTTGAAGTGACGATTTTAGATCAAGCTCCTGGCCAACTGCTCAGGCAAGGAATGATGAGCTAGGGACGAAAAGAAAAAACAACCACAATCTTCACAAATCAATACACCACAGGGCAGTCAAGGCATGTCGGGAATCGAAGGCCATGGGAGTCAATCAATCATCGAGCTATAGGCTATGGAACAATTCAGTCATCAACTAGAACGCTAAGACAATCAATTTACTTACCCAATTAAACATGCAGATCCAAAGCATAAATCCTACTACAATCTACCATGCAAAAATAAAGAAAGCGTACCGTTGCCTAATTGCCCGCTCTGAGTTGATGTCTTGCGCTCTTCATAAAAATCCCTCTTGCTGACCGATGAGACTTAACCAACACCTCCCAACCAATGCTAGGGGTACTCTTCTTCCCCCTTAGTTCCCCGAGCCGCAAAGGGGCCACACACACTAACTAGAGAATCAACTAGCTCCCAGCTCGCCTCGCAAGGCCGAGCTACCACTCCTCATCGAGATGGGTATCCCAACTCCCACAAGCTAAGTCAGTCAAGTATATATTTTTGTAGTGTAACGTTACGCAAAACAAAAGAGGTCCATCATAATTTACCTCCCTCCATTATATAGAGTTTCGAAGTCCCTTACTTTCCCAAATCCCATTTTATTTAATGTTTAATAAATTAATTCATAAAAATTCATCCCCATGCATGTGTCACCCATCCCCCTCATTCCTCTGAAAACTATTTTCTTTAATTAATTAATTACCCTTATTTCCCTCGCCCACCTAGAGTCACTCCTAGGTGTCCCCAAATTCCCTTATAGGTTTTAATGACTTTCTCCATTATTAATTTGCTAGTTTAGTTTAAATTAGAAAGTTCTTAAATGGTAGATACCTTACTAAGTTGGACTAACTGCTTTTTCCTAGTGTTTCCTCTTTCTTTTAAGGTTTCCTAGTTTCCTAGTTTCCTAATTATTTTAGATTTCCCCTTTTTCCCTTTTTAATTAAACTCAAAAAGGCATGTGCAGAAACTTACCCTTCTTCCCCCTTTTTTCTAATGAATTAAATTTTTAATTAGCATAAAAGTAAAACAATCATTCCCCTTTTTAAGTTTTTATCCCAAAAGAGTTTTATAAAACACTTTAATTGCTTACCCCCTTCTTGTCACAAGGTTAATGAAGATTATCTTTATTATTTATTTTATTTTATTTAGGGAAAGGTTTCAAATCTTCCTTAACACTTTATTTTCCTAACACCATCTAGGTTTATTCATTTATTAAATAACCACGTGACGTGCCCTTCAGGACGCACTAGGTGCTCCAAGGGTGCCACTTGCCTCTTTCGATTTCTCTTGCGCGACGTTCCCTTCAGGACACACCACATGCTCCAAGGGTGCCACTCGCCTCTTGACTGACTTGATAGACATAAAAAACCCCTGGAGTCAATACTCTGCCTGGTGATCTTGTGGGAGACTAAGGGCCTCTAAGAAATAAATCCCCTGCCTTATTGCGCACCCCTTAGAATTATCATGAGCGATTGTCAGAGTCTTCCCTCATGGCATCGTGGGTCCTCTCGAACTAGGTAATTGTTAATCTACAGTTCGAGCCACGGAGGGAGTGCTAGTAGGCTATGGCAGGGCTGTTGTCCACACCTCTCCCTCAACATCTCTGGTAGTCGAGCGTGACCCCTCTACTCCACATGTGATTCTGGTCAGCAAGCTATCGTCAGCCTGCATCATCAACGAATCATGTCAGAAATATATCCATATCATATCATCTAATCAGATGCACTAATATCACATATAAAACAATCAAACCCCATTAGTTCACTCCCCGACTCGATCCAGATTCCAAGGGGTTCCATCGATGCCTCTGCACCCTTGAGGTCCGAAATCCTACACACTCAGTAAAACCGAGTCAATAGGACCTGTCTATGTCAATGAAGAAAAACAACATGACATCAACCCATAACGCCTCATAATCAAAATCAATGTTTTAATAGCATAATAATTTGGATCACTTGCGAGCAAGTGTCCTCAAAGAATAAGTTCGCTCAGTGCAAAAGAGCGAGATGTTACATACACCCCCTCTTGTTCTAAACTTTGTCCCAAAGTTTCACAGTATAAGTGCCGAAATAATGTGTATCACAGTATCATAACTCTATCTGTCAAACAAAAATGGAAACTGTTGGTGCATATCATATGCGTCCTCCCAGGTCGCTAAGTGCGGACTATAGTTTTCCCACTGGAACTTGACCTAATATATTGTTCGACGCCGTAGCTATTGAACACGATGATCCAGGATATGGATTGGCTCAGCCATGAGCACCCCCTCATCCAACACCTACAAAGAACTCATGTCAATAACATGTGTAGGATCACTAATATAATGTCTCAAAACAAATACGTGAAAAACGTCGTGCATACGCCTCAAGGAATCAAGCAAGGCTAGTCGATAGGCCACGAGCCCCTTTCTCTCCACAATCTCAAAATGTCCCATGAACCTAGGAGAGAGTTTACCTCCCTTTCCAAACTTGATTGAACTCTTATGCAGTTAAACCCGCAGGAAGACTCGATCGTCGACCTCGTAACTACGGTCGACATGGTGTGCATCGACATAACTCTTTTTCCGATCCTGTGCTTCTTTAATCCTTTTTCTTATTGTTTTCATTTGCTCTTCCATTTCTTAGATCGCTTCTGGTCCCACCAGGACACTATCGTCAAGCCGATCCCAACTCAAAGGCGTCTGACATGGTCGCCCGTAAAGAAACTTGAAAGACACCATCTTAATGGTGCTTTGGTAACTGTTGTTATAAGAGAATTCCACTAGTGGCAAGAATTCTTCCCAACGCTTTTGTTGGTCCATCACGTACATGCGCAACATGTCCTCCAAGGTTTGGTTTGTTCGTTCGGTCTTCCCGTCAGTCTCCGGGTGGTACGCAGTACTGAAGTTAAGTTGGGTTCCCAAGGCTCTTGGAAACTCATCCAAAATCATCCAGTAAACACCGATCCATGATCGAATATAATCCTCTTAGGCACACCATGCAGCCTCACAATCTCACTGATGAAAACTCTAGCTATGTTAGGTGCCTGATACGTCATACGCACAGGAATAAAGTGAGCACTCTTCGTCAGAGTGTCTACTACTACAAAAATCGAGTCATGTATCCTTTCCGTTAGTGGCAATCCAACAATAAATTCCATCGAAATAACCTCCTATTTCGATTTCGAAATAGCTTGAGGCTATAGTAATTCTATTGGATGTCTATGTTCAGCCTTCACCTGCTGACATTCTAGACATCTGACCACATAGTTGACTATATCTGCCTTCATTCCCTTCCAGAAGAACAAGGGTTTAAGATCTTCCCTCATCTTCGTGATTCCTGGGTGAGCCATGTAAACTGCTCTATGAGCCTTGTTTAGGATCAAACCCCTCAACTCGTTGTTCGGTGGTACATAAATACGATTTTTAAACCTCAATAATCCATCGTCGTCAAACGTAAATCCTTCAAATCTTGGTACCATCATCATGTTTTGTCCGATAAAACCCTCGACTTCTTTGTACCAGTCATCGTCACGCTGTAAAGTTAGAATATTTTCACGTAGATTCATTTGAAGAGGCAACACTGAAAAGATGCGTGGTCTTCGACTCAATGCATATGCCACTCGGTGCACTGTTCCTTTTATGTAAGTAATCTCGAAGTCGTACTCGCTAAGTAATTCCGACCAACGTCGTTGTCACGCGTTCAGGTCGCTTTGCGTAAAGATGTGTTGTAGTCCACAGTGGTCAGTATTTAGTTCAAATTTTCATCCAACAAGGTAGTGTCTCCAAACCTTCAAGGCATATACAATGGATAACAACTCCAAATCGTGCATCACATAGTTCTCCTCATGCCTTCTTAGTTTCCTCGAGATGTAAGCGATCACTCGATAGTCTTGCATCAAGACTTCGCCTAAGCCTTCCTTGGATGCGTCAGTGCATACCAAGAATTCTGCGTCCATGTCAGGGACCTTTTGTATCGGTGTTGTTGTCAACAAATCCTTGAGCCTCCGAAATGATTTCGCACATTTCTCGGTCCAAACAACTTTTTTTTCTTCTTCAATTCCGTGATCAGATTTGCTATCTTCGAAAATCCCTCGATGAACCGTCGATAGTATCCTGCTAAACCCATGAAGCTACGCACTTCCGGGACATTCGTCGGCGCAGGCCATTCCATAATCTTCGATTGATAAAATGAGCATTTGGACAACTTCCCATACAATTTTTGCTCTCATAGACACTGTAGTACCAAGCGCAAGTGCTCGTCATGATCCTTCGTCGTCCGAGAGTAAATCAAAATATCGTCAATGAATACTTGGATGAACTTGTCCAAGTACTCGTGGAGCACCCCGTTCATCAAACTCATGAATAATCCTGGGGTGTTCATCAATCCAAACAGTAAAACAGTAAACTAGTAATGTCCAAACCTCGTCTTAAAGGCGGTCTTAGGGATTTTATCCTCCTTAATCCATAACTGGTGGTATCCTGATCGCAAGTAGATCTTTGAGAACACCGTCGTGCCCTTCATTTGATCAAACAAATCATCAATCCTTGACAACAGATACCGATTCTTGATCATTGCCTTATTCAATTGATAGTAGTCAATGCAGAGCCTCCACGACCTATCCTTCTTTTGTATGAAAATAACAAGCGCACCCCATGGTGACACACTTGGACGTATCAGTCCCAGTTCTAACAACTCCTTCAGTTGCATTCTCAACTCCTGTAACTCCGGGGTCGACATTCGATAAGGTTTTCTTGCTATTGATTCAGTCCCCGATTTTAGGTCTATGGTAAACTCCAATTCCCTCTTCGGCAACATCCTAGGTAACTCCTATGGAAATACGTCTGAAACTCTCTCACCACAGGAAGGTGTTCTAGACCTTCCACTACTCCCTTCTCATTTAACGCAAGGATTGCATAAAGCTTACTCCCTAGTTCCGTCCTACAATCACGCATCTCTATCCCTCATCATCAACCAATCTCAATCATTTCATCTTATAGTTGAGTATCGCCTCGTGCGATTCCAACCAGTCCATACCGATCACGATGTCATAAGATCCTAAGATGATGACGTACAGGTTATCCCTGGTGACAAACTCTCCCAGGTTAAGGATACAACCTATAACCTTTCCTCCAACCTTATTTTTGGCTCCAGAAGCCATCTCTATGAATCTAAACTCATACTGTTCGACTGCCTTTACCTTAATTCTTTTTAGCGCCGCACCAGAAATGAAACTCTCGATAGCACCGAGATCTATCAAAATACTAAGGGTCTGGTCAGCAATGGTACCTGTTGTCTCGAGCACAGTCGACTGGTGCTCTACCTGGCGGTTATTCATCGTCGCATGAATCCGATGGACCTTGCCCAAATATCCCAAGGTAGTGGGTCCGACTAATCTAGATGCTCTAGTCCTCTCCACATGGCCGTTGCGCTGGTAGTGTGGCTCCCCACACGTCCAACACCCCTTCTTCGGTCCAGTAGTCCTGGTACCTGAAGTAGAAGATGACGGCCCACCGGCCTGGAATCCTGGTTTGTTCTACTGAACAAGCCTAAACTGCTGCTGCTGTGGTCAACGCTGCTATTGATGTCGTGGTCCCCGATAAGGTGTCTGCTGCTGAGGCACCGATCATTGGGGGTGTAGTGATAGTGGATCCTCTCTAGGAGCCATGATATCTGGGCATATGTCTTGCTGGTGTCTAATTCTGTTGCGCACCAGATGACACCTGCCCTGTCGGTGTCGATGGAGTCCTGCTCTGACCCCCACTGATAAGCTCCTCCTCTGCTATGAGGGCCTTCTGGATGACATCATTCAAGGTTTGAGGCATTAGAATCCTAACCTTTACACGTATGCTGCCATTAAGGCCAAACACAAACATGTTGAACTTAAGTTTCTTCGTGTTAATATAGGGAGCACACCAGAGAAACTCCATAGAACGAGCCTCGTACTCGGGCACTGTATGACCGCCCTGTCGGAAGGCATTGAACTCATTGAGATGATGCTCAAAAAATTTCTCTGATAGGTACCTCTCTCGGAACCATTCCTCGAACAGTTCCCATGACACATCTTCGACGACCATGTTCAACTGTGGTAGGAGCGTCTTCCACCATAGAAGAGCGTTCCCCTTTAGTTGAAAGACTGCCATGCGGAACTTCATGTTGGAGGTATAGTAACGAAGTGTAAAGCACATCACCATATTCTCCAACCATGCCTCAGTGGCTGCATCGTCTGGGGCACCAAAGAACTCAGAAAATTTGACCTTCTAGAGCTCACGGTGAATTCTACCAGTACCGATCAGAGCGCGTAGTGGATACTCATGGGGTGCCGACGCTTTGGCCTCATTTCTGTCCAAATGGATGATTAGAGCCTTAGACATGTGCTGAAAAATATCTCATCATTCCAACCACATCACCTACTGCTATCTTCTCCTACCCGACAACCTGTTCGTCTCCCTGGGGGTTAGACCCCTCAGGCGTGGATGCTACTGGAGACATTGTGCGCCTCCTCCCCTAGCACCCCATCGTCTGCCTCTGCAGCATCCTCTAACCATGATTACCTACACGAGTACAAGTCAACTTAATTATTAACATTATAATCAAATCATATCAACGAAAGTTGTAGTGATACCAAGTCTCGGGTTGAATCCGCTCTGATACCAAGTGTAAGATCCCCTTCGTTATGATCACGGGCGAAGCATTTTTTTTTTCTGTTACATGCTAAGGGACAACTTCCCCTTCCAGACACAATGACGGTGATGAACAAGACTAGAACCTCAAGGCGCATGAACCAAACTCATGAAAGCGTTCCACCCATGCGCCCAAGCAACTTACCACGCTCGACAACACTCCCCAACATGCACTGAATCCAACCAGGTTTTTGTTCGTTGCTATCCCATGGGGCATGCCATGATCTCCTCATCAGGAATCATGTCATCCCTAGGTTGTAGATGCATCGACAGCCTTGGCACGACTCATCCTATCAGGATCAGGGACTCTAGATAAATCCGACACGCTGGAAGCTGAATACCGAAAGGAAAACCACACCCATACCCCAACAAAAGGTCGACGAAATGCAAGAGGACGGAGACAAGGGATGTCGCAAGCCAATACAGAACATCGTCCCTGACCCAACCAATCACCCAGTCTGAACTAGTAAATGATTACAATCTATTTTAACATGGGTTCCAATCTAAATGGGGCATGCCAAAGTTATAATTAGTCAATAATGCACCCGCTAATTTAACGTTAATACAATCAATCTTGCAAGTCTAAGTAATCAATACTAAAACTATAATTATAAATACCATATAACTAGCCATTAAATTGAATAACAATATTAACAATTTTAATGTAGGATGCTACCAATATAACACTTATGAACAATTTAATCTCAACATGTAGTCTAGCTATATTGATCGAACCAACAATACTAGTTGTCTATTATCATTGAGAAGGAACTACTAACTACTAACATCGTTGTAGCAATATAACAATGCAATTAACATAGTCGTTACCTAATGATTAAATTATCAATAACAAGGCAATTCACATGACTGTTATCATAACAAGTAATATAGCAATAACAAGATGGTTAACATATTGTTTAACATAACAATTAATACAACAATAACGAGGCAATTTATATGACTCTTACATAACAATTAATACAACAATAACAAAGCAATTTATATGACTATTACATAACAATTAATAGCTCAATAACAAGGCGATTAAATACTGTTAACCATTTAACTCGATGCAGAAATTAATCAATAAGAAGGAATCTATTGATCATTAACTCACTGTAGCAAATAACATGGCAATTAATATGGCAATAATATAGCATTTACATTGCAATTTAACATGGCAATTAACAGTAAGAAGGAAACTACTGACCATTAATATTGTTGTAGCAATTGTTTTGGCAATTAATATGGCATTTAATATAACATTTATCATTGCAATTAACATGGTAATTAATATGGCTAGTAACATTGTTGTGGTAATTAAAGTTTGGCAGTGAGAACGCTGGGTATTTCAACAACAATCTCTATCAACTTTTAAAAGCAAAAACATGGGCATTTCAACAACAATCTCAGTCAACTTTAAAAGAAAAAACATGGGCATTTCAACAACAATCTTTGTCAACTTTTTAAAAGCAAAAACATGGGCATTTCAACAACAATCTTTGTCAACTCTTAAAAGAAAAAACGTGGGCATTTCAACAGCAATATCTGTCAACTTTTAAAAGCAAAAACGTGGGCATTCAACGACAATCTCTGTCAACTTTTAGAAGCAAAAACGTGGGCATTTAAACGATAATGTATGTCAACTTTTAAAAGCAAAAACGTGGGCACTTCAACGACAATCTCAGACACGTTTTAAATGGAAAAATCGTTGATTCCCTTTTTCATTTCCCGGATGCCAAATGCAAACGCATACAGGAATGACCAAAACGCCCTTCCCTTACTAGGATACCAATTATAAAAACACAGACAGGGAAATGATTTCATTTTTCCATTGCCAGGATACCAATACAATGCAAACATGAATAACACAAAAAAGTTTTTCCAGTTCCGGAATACCAAATATAAAAATGAAAACAGGGAATCAAATCGTTTTTCCGTTCCTAGAATACCAATACAACGCAGACACAAATAACAAATAAAAATGTTTTTCCATTCCAGGATACCAATACAAAAATGAAGACTTCAAATTGATTTGTTTTTCCATTGCCAGAATACCAATACAACGTAGACATGAATAACAGATAAAAACGTTTTTCCATTTCCAAGATACCAATACAAAAATGCAGATAGGAAATCAGTCGTTTTTCCATTGCCAAAACACCAATACAATGTAGACAACACTAAGAGAAACACAAGGATCTAATGGGAGAAGTCATTGAAATGATCGCAGGGATTCTAACAGTCAAGGTGTAGTAAAAAACCAACAACCACGCAAGATAATCCATACGCAGAGGTCTTTGCTAGATGGCGCAAGTCAAACAATCAGCCAAGGACAACAACGGAGGTAGACGACTGATAGGAACATCCTTCACTCATCATCCACACACATAAAAGTAGGGAGTTCAGATCCATGGGTCTATTAACGCCGAAGCGACGACCGTAGATCAGGCTCCTAGCCAACTGCTCAAGCAAGGACTAATGAGCTAGGGACAAAAGGCAAAAACAACCACAATCTTCACAAATCAATACACCACAGGGCAATCAAGACATGCTGGGTATCGAAGGCCATGGGAGTCAATCAATCATTGATTTATAGGCTATGGAAAAATTCATTCATCAACTAGAATGCTAAGACAATCAATTTACTTACCCAATTAAACATGCAGATCCAAAGCATAAATCCTACTACAATCTACCATGAAAAAATAAAGAAAGTGTATTGTTGCCTGATCGTCCGCTCTGAGTTGATGTCTCACGCACTCTGTGCAAATCCCGCTTGTAGACTGACGAGACTTCACCGACACCTCCCAGCCAATGCTAGGGGAACTCTTCTTCCCCCTTAGCTCCCCGAGCCGTAAAGGGGCCATGCACACTAACCAGAGAATCAACTAGCTCTCAGCTTGCATCGCAAGGCCGAGTTACCACTCCTCACCGAGCTGGGTATCCCAACTCCCACAAGCTAAGTCAGTCAAGTATAGATTTATGTAGCGTAACGTTACACAAAACATAAGAGGTCCATCATCATTTACCTCAACATCTTCTTTACTTGCAGGGGAGGATTCAACATCAACATTATTGTTTGCCCTTATACTGTTATTCACCATTTGTCCCGAGTTTACATTTACCTTACATTCTTTGGATGTGAGCACCTCTTCACTGCCTCTATCACATTTTTGACTTGTACTAAGCAAGTTATGTTTCAAATCATCCACAAGCAGAGCGTATTGGGAATCTTCTTTGCCATTACTCAAGCTCATCATCCCTCTATCCTTGATTTTGCTTGGTTCATCATTTTCAAGGATCACATTTCCTGTTTTGCTTTTACTTATGGACAATAGCTTATCCTTGTCTCCATTCACGTGCATGGAACATCCACTGTCTATATTCCCAGAGGTCTTTTGTTTTTGATTTGAAAGTGCTTGACCACATTTTTCACTATCTTTCCTCTTCCATGTGCTGGTCTTTCTATCTAAGAACTTTATCCTTGGATATGCTTTGTAA
>JZKD02S1734101.1:21463-40294 GCA_000966675.3 Picea glauca | reverse complement strand
ATATGTTTTTATGAAAGTGATGATAATTATGGTTTTATGGAAGAATGAAATGGAAATAAAGGCGACAAATGGTATATGAAAGATGAATAAAGTGTCGTATTTTTGCAACCCAACACTGGCCATTTGCTGAACTATTATGTTTTTCCTCTCAACTACTCCATTGTGTCGTGGAGTTCCTGGGATTGTGTATTCTCTCTTGATCCCATGTTTATCACATAATTCCTTGAAATCACTTGAAATAAATTCTCCTCCTCTGTCTGATCTTACTACCTTTAACCTGTTTCCTGTTTGATTCTCAATTAAAGCCTTAAATATTTTAAATTTCTCAAATGCTTCAGCTTTTTCTTTGAGAAAAGAAACCCAAGTGAGTCTAGAGTAATCATCAATGATCAGCATAAATTAGTTTTCCTTCCCTGTGCCTTCTTGTCTTGATGGTCCACATAAATCCATATGAACTAATTGGAGTGGTTTCTCTGTTGAAGTAGAGCTCTTGGATTTAAACTATGTCCTGGTTAGCTTTCCTACTTGGCAGGGTTTACACATAAAATCTTGTGGATTTGATATTCTTGGAAGATCTTTTACTGCCTCAAAATTTTTGAGCTTGATTAAGTGGTCAAAGTTTACATGTCCAAGTCTCCTATGCCATAACCAACTTTCATCATGTTTTCTTAGATGACATTGTTCACTATCTTATTTTAGCACATATACATTATTATCTGTCCTTATGCCTTTAGCCACCACTTGTCCTGAGTTTACAGACTTTATCTTACAATATTTGGAAGTGAACACCACTTCACATCATCTATGACACATTTGACTTACACTGAGAAAATTATGTTCCATCCCATCTACAAGCAGAACATCCTGGAATTTTCCTTTACCATTACTCAAACTCACTATCCCTTTACCCTTGATTTTCCCTGGCAATATTTGGCTCTCATTCTTTCTCCTGTTGGTAAACTCGACTCCATTTCTACATGTCTCTTCTTCGCTTTCTTTAATCTCTTGGTTGTTTTTAGTCTTTTTCATCCCTCTTTCTATTTTTTTCCTCCCTCTCTCAGTGCGAGGTAAACCTTGCAAGGGCTTGGGATCATATCATGGTTCTATTAGTCGCCACTCCTTGTCTAGTCTCTCAACTTATTTTTCGCATTCCTGTCCCCCATGGTCTAGCTGACAAGATGAGGAGTTTTGGGAATACGCCCTTGTGGAAGAGGAAATTCCAATAGAACAATTTTAAGAAAATTGAAAAACTCCAACCTCACCCTTAGCAAGATGCTCCAAATTCCTTGGATCGCAACAATGCAACAGGAAGTAGCTCTCATATTCCAGTGGACCACTCCATCAAAATGAATGAGTAGAATTATCCACCTCTGTTTTCTGAAGACCAACTCTAGTTGATATTTGAACTTCACAGGGATATTGCAGGGTAACATTTCTTCCAATATATGATGGACCACCAACTTGTTAACCTCCTCAAATCGCTTTCTTGCCAACAACCTTTTCAATATTGTTATGTATGCCACCGTCAATGCGCTCTAGTTGGGCATGTTCATCCTCATGGTGATGGCAGTACCAGTCAGTTTGGTGTTTAAATCCATTCCTATTCCATGTTTTTTGATCACCTCTTACTTTTAGTTTCATTATTTCATAGTTATGTTTTAAATCTTGGCTGGTCATGTAGCCAATCTCACAATTTTAGACATCTACTTTTGGCCCCTCAGGGCGGACATTCAATGCTTTATACAACCTAGTGTTGGTATTGGTTTCCATTTTTGGAAATCCAAGCACTAGGTCAAATGATATGTACTTGGCACTCTATTTATTTACTGAAGGTAATATAAGCTCTAACTTACCAAAAACAAAATTAAAAAATATTATAATTAAAATTTGATATTTTTTAAAATTTTTATCATAATTTAGTAATGTAATTGAAAATTGGTATTTTTAAATAAATTTTTCTATATCATTATAATCGAGATGATGATGATTAACCATAATAGATTTATCATACCTTTAAAAAGGTAAGGGATTACTTGGATTCCTTTAAAATTGTATTTTTGTGCTCAAAAGCATTTAAGACAAGCATTCCAACATCAACATACTTTTGATGACTTAAAAGGTTAGGAAAGTCGATATTGTAACAAATATTTTGAAAATGTGACTTAATCATAATCTACATAATCAATATTTATGATATTTTATAGTTCTAATAAATATTTTAGATAATTTATTACATGTGAAGTTGAAGCATTGAAATATGATAAAATATTAATTATTTTTCATTTGTGTGTGTGTGTGTGTTTGTGTGTGATGATGATGATGATTAATGTCCATTGAGACTAGAATTGGTCTATTGGACCTTAAGAAAGGTACAAGATTACTTGGATTTCTTTAGAATCTTATTTATGTGCTAAAAAAGCATGGAGAGAAGTGTTCCAAGATCGTCATAGTTTTGCTGACTTGGGAGGTTAGGAAGGTCAATATTGTGACAAATATTTTGAAATTATGATCCAAATTGGGTATAGTACATAGGACACTCTAGGAGAAAGTGTTTTTCATATTCAACCCTCTTAGTGTCACAAACATGACAGATTATGCCATCCGACGGTGTTTTGGGAATTGTCCAACACCTAGTTTCGTTATTTATCTCATGGGAATTGCTTTGTATCTTAGAAAAGTTTATTTTCTTCTTTGCGCTTGTTAGAATTGAGAGACACTTTTTATCTTATAGATTAAGGTTGACCACCTCCTTGTAGTATATTGTCTTCCTTTTAACTTATAATTCTTTATTGCACCATAGATTCTCTTTAAATTGAGATATAATAATATTTTTAATATTATCAATATTCTGTAGAATGACATCTTCTTGTATTCCCTGATGATTTAGCCAAGACATGGCATCTTGATGCCATCCTCGCTTGAGCCATTGGTGGTTTTGTCTAGAGTTTGAAGCAATTTTTGGGAGCCTCTTTTCATCCATGTTGTTTATCTTTTTCTTGTACACTAAGTACCTAATCATGGTTGTGCACTCAATAGGGGAAAGGATCACTTCAATGAGGAGGATAGGATAGGGTGTATTTCCCTTTAATTTTGAGATTATAAGTAACAAAATTATTTTGGATTTTCTCTATATTTCTCCAGGAATCTATAGAGGTACTTCATCCCCAAACTTCACTTCTGTATAAGATAACTAAAGTGACTAGAGTATCAAATATGAGTTTTTTCTTATCCCAAAGCCCAAGGTCTACTAATCTACACTTGTTGTCAAGTCCATAATAAGCTTGCCACCCTCCATTTATCCTTTTTGCAACACTATAGTTCCAATTGAGCTTGTGATGAATATCAATTCCAAGATATTTGTATTGAGACACTTCATCCAATCTATTGTTGTCATATATTAAAGTGTCCTAAGTGATATTTTTGGATTTGATTATCATAATCTTCGTTTTGACAGTTTTCACAGTCATACCTATACTAGAGAAAAATTCCTTGAGGATTCTTAGATGCTTACTTAGGTCATAGTGATTCCTTTACATAAGAACAATGTTATCAACATAAAGAATAAGGAATATGACTATACCAGTGAAAGTCAAGCTAGTACATCCAACTTCTTCCAACCAATGTTCTAACTTATTAATGTATATGCCAAAGAGGGTAGGGGACAAGGGAAAACCTTTCTTGACTCCTATATTAAAATTAATTTCTTTTGACAAGCCCTCAATGTTCCTAAACTTGGAAATAACACTGTCATATTGTTTAACTTATTATTATACTAAGAGGGGGGGGGTGAATCAGTATAAGATAATTTTTACTTTATTTAACCATTCATCAATCATTCATTATTTGAGAGATACTAATCATATATCAAAATGCATAGAGTTTAATGTGGAAACCCAATCGGGAGAAAATTAAACCATAAAAATATCTATATAAATGTCTGTAGGCACCAACCTATTGTTACAAAAACTGTAGGCAGCAACTTATCGGAGACACCAATGTCCTTAATTGAGCACCAACTCAACAAGATGTAGGAACCAACCTACCAGAGACATCAATATCCTCAACTGAGGATTAACTCAACAAGATGTAGGCACCAACCTACTCGAGACACCAATCTCCTCAACTAAGAACTGACTCAATAAGATATGTGTAGACACCAATCCAATATCTTCATACATAGGGTACTTCTAACTTCACCTGCATGCTTCAATCCACAAACAATCCTTCAAACCCTAGCAAGCCTCATAGCATCATTCCTAGGATGTAATCACCGACGAAAACATTCATTGATGGAAACATCCACCAAAGAAAAAATTCATTCATTGTAACATCCACTTACGACAACATCACAACCTCATAGCATTGCACACGGCATCATAATAACCTCACGACAACATCACAACCTTCTAGCATACCTTGAGAATAAGAAAGACCTTAAGAGAATCCATTAGAATTCTCTTGCACACTAGAAAGACACCTTAACACCTTTGATGCACCTTAGACTTGATCTCTTTCTTGGTTGCCCTAAAAATGTGAAATTCTATCATGTATTTATAATATTTATGTCCCCAAAAGATTGGTTGAGCTGACCTCAATTTTTTGGTTGGGTTGTCAGACGAAAAAAATCATATCTCCTCATTCCTATGGAGTTAGAGGGACTTCCATATACCATTGGAAAGGTCTTGGAATAAGATTTTCAACCATGTCACTTGTGCTCCCATTTGAGTTATTTATGTAGGGTAAAAATTCCTTCAAATATAGGTATCTAAATTGAGAAAAAATAATACTTTCAACAATATCCATCTTGCAATCTTTATCTTGGACATTTGTAGGATTGTAATATTTATCTTGGAAATCTTGTAGGCTCCCCCTGTCTTTGACATAAATGTAGTTTATTTTTTCAAACCCATGAGAAATTCTAGTTTTTTTGTTCTCATAATCATCCTTTGAGTTTTTGTAAGAACCTATGTTTCTATCTATCACATGATCACTTCTTGCATAAGCTATACAATCTATTGCTTTATGACCAAAATTATTGTAAGAAAAACAATAACCAAGAAAGAGACATCGGTTTGTGAAAGGTATTCATGGTATAATAACTCTTCTGAACTCATCCTTGTTGTTCTTGTGAGAAGAATTGGGTTTATGTTGGTCATCATTTCCTTTTCTATTGTTTCTTTCATTGTTGGTGGAGCCTTTGAGAATATTAGTATAACTTTCAGGCTTCTCTTCATTTTATTTTTCTAACGTCTTTGTGACTTTAATTCTTGCATCTCCCTTGGTGTTATTATGTTTATCATCATATATGAGACCTATGTTGATGAATGGTGACCTTTGGCAACTGAAATATTATCTAAGATTTCAATATTGTTTCCAAACTTCAAGCTTCTTTTCAACTGATCAGTTGTTTTCTCTAGTTCCTTTTTCAAGGAAACTATTTTAGCTTCTCACAATTTTCTTTCTTTTCTTTCAGTTGGATTCTCACCACTTCTTATGCCTCTTCTAGTTGAGTCTGCAGGATAATATTTTTCTTCTCCATTTCTTAAAGATCATGATCCTTCTTTTCATGTTTCTATAATTGCTTATTTTTCTTTATATTATCTTCCTTGAATCTATCTATTTCTTCTAAGGCATTAACGAATTTTTCTTCAAGATTCACTTCCCCATCATTGTCTTCTTCATCTTAATATTCATTTTCTTCATCAATGGGTTTTGTTTCCATATTTATGGAGAGAGATTCTTCTTTATCATCAATATCTTCCCTTTCTTTGAATTTTCCAGATCCTCCTTTTATTTTTCTCACAACTTGTGCTTCTTCTATCTCTGACTCACAGTAGGAACAATCATCAGATCTCTCTTCATAAATGTTTTGTATCTTGTCCCAAATATTTTTATCTCTTGTACTCTTCATTACCTTAACACTCTTAGAATATGGTAGGGAACTCAAGAAGGCATCTATTTTTTTTTCATTGTTTTCACTTGACTCATTCCCAACTTTATCTATATAACCTTTTGTGATTGATTCCAAAATATCA
Organism: Picea glauca; assembly: GCA_000966675.3. NCBI lineage: Eukaryota > Viridiplantae > Streptophyta > Pinopsida > Pinales > Pinaceae > Picea > Picea glauca. Next base: position 34,259 of record JZKD02S1734101.1, on the reverse strand, counting down.
AACCCAAGGGTCTACAAATATATCCTCAGTATTATACTCCATGTTGCATAGTTTTTTCCATTGAAAAAAGGATCTCTATTTATAGGGATACCTTCCTTACAATCCATATGTGCTCAAGATGTACCTTACAATGGTTAAATTGTTTCTGAAGGAACTCACTCTAATACCAATCATTGAACTTACAATTATATTGAGAGGGGGGGTGAATCAGTATAAGATATGTTTTAATTTATTTAAACATTCATCAATCATTAATTATATGAGAGACAATAATAATATATCACAATGCATGGAGTTTAACATGGAAGCCCAATCAGGAGAATACCATAAACTTGTCTTTATAATTTTTTGTAGGCACCAACCTATTGTTACAAATATTGTATGCACCAACCTACCAAAGAAACCAATCTCCTTAATTGAGCACCAACTCAACAAAATGTAGGCACCATCCTATTGGAGACACCAATATCCTCAAATGAGTACCAATTCAACAAGATGTAGGCACCAACCTACTAGAGACACCAATATCCTCAATTGGGCACCAACGCAATAAGATACGTGTAGACAAAAATCCAAGATATTTATACACAAAGTACTTTTGAATTCACATGCATGCTTCATTCCATAGACAATCCTTCAAACCCTAATAAGCCTCATAACATCATTCCCAAAATGTAATCACTGACAACAACATTCACCGACGACAACATCCACTAAAAAAAACATTCACTCACTATAACATCCACTTACGACAACGGATAAAGATTTCCAAAATCGGAAGGAACACGCCCTGGCTGTAGAGCTGTCTAGGGTTTGACACAATCGCCGCCATGGAAGCTCAGGGAGGAGGGGAGCCGCTGCCCCCTCCCTCTCCGTCCTCTTCCTTCTGAAAACTAGTTGCAGCTTGCAGCAAGAAGGCTACTCCTTCAGTTCTCCCAAGCTTCGTCAAGAAACTAGACGCTATTCCGGAGATTGACCTACCGCCCGAACTTCCAATGAAAGTAGCCATTTCCCTCTCTAAAAGAGGACTCGTGGGTCAATTTATGGGGCTATGGCCCTCAACCAGATCCACAGACAACTGGATACAGCGAAACTAGAGACCGCTGATCACAAACAGTATTATGTGCTATGCGCTCGGGAGAGGGTACTTCATTTTTGAATTTATCTCTCAGGAGGACAGAGATTTGATTTTCAAAAATGGACCACTTCATGGGCACCCAAGGACTCTATTTAAACCACTGGACCCCAAGCTTTGACCCTGCCTCAGAAGTTCCCCAAAACGTCCCTGTTTGGGTAAGACTCCCAAACCTACCGATACATTGCTGGAACCCAACCTCACTTCAAGAAATAGGAAATGGACTGGGGCGCTACATTGATCGAGCAGAGGCTAGAGACCAGTACTCCTGTGCGCGGATCTGTGTGGAAGTCGACCTGGAGGTAGGTTTGCCAGAGGCAATCAAGATAAAAGTTGGGGATTGGCACCACTTCCAAAAGCTGGACTATGAATAGCTCTCGTTCAAGTGCAGAGGTTGTCATGAATATGGCCACTTCCAAAGGAACTACCCAAAGAACCAGGCTACAGAGAAAACAGGGGACGAAGGCTGGCAACAGGCCCGGAAGGGGAAATCTAAATCGAAAGGACCAAGGAATGAAAAGTCAACTTCGACGCAAGCCAAAACCTCAGGAAACAAAGAAACTGAGAACATCTTCAGTATTTTGGCAAAAGAAGTCGATGGAGAGGAGCCAGATCCAAGTAAAGGTGTTCAAGAGGAAGGGGCAAAAGGAAACCAAAACCCTGAAGACAAAGGGAACCCATTAGCAGAAGAAGAAGGGGTGCAAAACAACTCCCCCCAAAGATTGGAGGGTAGTCAGAACATAGAAGAAGGGGAGGTCTCCACAGGTAGCGACTCAGAAGACGCAAACGAGACTTGGGTTACTCCAAAGAAAACAGGAAGAGGCAGGAAAATAAAAAAAGCTGAAAGAGACCAAGAAACCTACAAAGATGTCCTCAAAGGGTCACAACCCACCATCAAGCAGTTGATTAACGTTAGGCATACGAGAAAGCAAGCCAAAGCCTCCCAAGGAGTCCATTCCTCCCCTCAAGGTTTTTAATGATTCTAACCTCCTGGAACTGTAGGGGAATGGGTAGCAAAAGGAAAGAAGAAGAACTTAGAGATATAATCAAAGCCTTGAAGGCAAACATTCTCCTTCTCTAGGAGACCAAGATGAGCTAGCAAGACTCACTAAAAATATCATTGAACGTTTGGAAAGGCAGCCAAGGAATAGATGGAAACGCCAGAGGTGCCTCAGGAGGACTCTGTACTCTGTGGAACGCCTCCAAAATAGATCTGATCAGCTCTGGCACGTGCATGCACTGGATTCATACCAAACTCCTCCATAAAGACTCGGGTTACCAGGTAAGCATCTTTAATATCTATGTGCCGCAGCATTTAAGGGAAAAAAAACATTGTTGGGAGTCCCTTCAAGACTACCTACAACAAAACGATCTCAACAATATCATTATCGGTGGGGATCTGAATGTAACCTTAGCTCAAGAGGAAAAAAGAGGGGATTCCATAGTTAGAGATCCGGCTAGAGAATGGGTGGAAGATCTAGCCTCAGCCTACGACCTGCTAGACATCAAGCCAGATAAAGGACTTTACACGTGGACAAATAAGAGAATCGGTCCTGGGCACATAACGGCCAGATTGGACAGATTTCTAGTCCAAAGCTCCCTTCTATTACTAGGACTCACAGCAAAAGCAGAGATCCTGCCCCACAGTGTATCAGACCACAAGCCCATTCGGCTAGAAATTAAAAAAGACCAAGTCAGAGGACCCATCCCTTTCAGATTTAATCCGACTTGGATCCAAGACAAAGACTTTCTCTCTCTAGTTTCCAAAACGTGGACCAGCGCTGTTAAAGGCTCAACCTTTTATGTTTGGGAGGAAAAATTGAGAAGATTAAAAAGAGCCCTTAAACAATGGGAAAAGAGCCAGCCAAATCCAATAGCCATGCACATAGCAGCCCAAATGCAGCTTGAGAGCCACCAACAAGAAATGGAACACCAAGAGATCATGCAAGAAGCCCTGCAACGTGAAGACAGCCTTCAAAGACAATGGCACAAAGCCTGCAGAGAGGAGGAAAGCTACTAGAGGCAAAAATCAATAAGTCTTTGGCTGAAAGAAGGAGACAAAAACACAAGTTATTTCCACAAGAAAGTGGAGGCAAGGAAATAATACAAAGCAGTTACAGAAATACAAGTCCAAAATAAAACAATTGCAGATCCAGAGGGCATAAAGCAAGCAACCTTTGAAGCATTTGAGATGCTCTACACAGAACCACAAGGGACAGAAACAGACCCACAGATGTACCCTCTCACCATTATCCCCGGTCTCATAAATGAGGATGTCAACAACAAGCTGACTAGGGAGGTAACGCAGCAAGAGATAAAGGAGGCCCTGGACCAAATGAACCCAGACAAGGCCCCTGGGCTGGATGGGTTCACTGCCAGATTCTATCAGCAATGTTGGGATATAATAAAAAAGGATCTAACCAAAATGATCAAGAAATCACAGCAGTGCAGCAAGCTAGGTGGAGGCACCAACTCGTCCTTCCTGGCACTCATCCCTAAGGAGAAAGGAGCAATCTCCTTCAATTGATTCAGGCCAATCTCCCTTTGCAACATGAGCTATAAAATTCTCACAAAAGTTATAGCCAATCGTCTCAAGCCAATCCTCCCTTTCATTGTGCTGGAAAATCAAGGAGGCTTCGTCAAAGGTAGGCATATTGCCAATAACATCATCCTAGTTCAAGAGGCCCTTCACTCAAGCATATGAAGGAGAGACAAAGGTATGATCATCAAACTGGATCTCGCTAATGCCTTTGATAGAGTTAGACACAATTTCTTATTTGAAGTAATGAGAAAGTTTGGTTTTGATTCGACCTTTGTAAATTGGATAAAATATTGTATCGGATCACCATGGATAGCTCCGTTGGTGAATGGGAAAGTAACAAAATTCTTCCAAGCTTCCAGGGGTTTAAGACAAGGGTTCCCACTTTCGCCCCTTCTCTATGCAATCCAAGCTTCAGTCCTAAGCTATCAGCTGGAAAATTCCCAAGTTCATAAAAACCTCCAGGGACTAAGGATCGTGCAAGGGGTGAAAGAAATAAACCATGCACAATTTGCGGATGATACTCTGTTGTTGGGGGGAGCAAGTCCAATAATAGCGAAAAAGTTTAAGGAAGAACTGGATGCTTACACTGTAGTCTCCGGAAGTAAAATAAGCTAGGCCAAAAGTAAAATATATGGCTGGAATATCACGCCAAATGAGATACTTGGAATCACAAGAGTTTTGTGGATGGAAGGGCTCACTAATTGGGAGGCCTTTAAATACCTGGGAATCCCCATTTTTAAATCTGCTCCAAGAGTCTCTCACTGGAACCAGCTGATAGACAAATTAAAAAGTAAATTTTCCTCCTGGGGGGCGAATTGGTTAAATTTTGCAGGGAAGGCAGTCCTGATTAAATCTGTGGTGACCAGCATCCCCATCTATCAGAGCTCATTGTTATTAGCCCCTGCCACTTTCATTCAAAAAATTGAAGCACTTCAAAGGCGCTTCTTGTGGGAAGGAGGAAAGCAGGTGCAAAGGAAATTGCATTTGATAAGCTGGGAAAAAACCTCAAAGCCCTTGTTGGAAGGGGGACTTAACTTTAAAAAAACCCAAGCTCAAAATCTAGCATTGGGGGCAAATTTGCTTTGGAGGATGGTCACTAGCAAACCAGCTTGGAGCAAACTAGTGCTCTGGAGGAAATATTTTAGGGGGGCCAGGGACCGAAGCTTAGAGTTTCCATGCAAAGAATCGAAAGGCTCCCCTATCTTCACTCTCTGCAAAAAGGCTCTACCACATTTCAGTCCTCACCTCACTTGGGTGCCAAGAAACGGAAAGAAAATCAAAATCTAGCAAGACTCAATTTTGGGAGAACCCCCCTTAGAGATGCGATAGGATCTTCAACGCCTCAAAGACTAGATGGACAGTCAAAACATTATTACTCTCTTTGACATATCAATCTGGGGAGAGGACAAGCTTCAGACTTGGCAAGGGTGGGGAGTGCCCAACAGACCTGTTGATCTAGAAAAGGATTGGAGCACCATTCAAAGCTGCCTTCAAGGGAAGGCCCCATTAAAAAAGAAAGGTAAGGACAAGAGAGGCTGGGGAGGAAATGCAAAGGCCTACACCACAGCAGAGGGCTACCAACTCTTCACTAGCATCCCCACTGCCCTGCCTAATTTGGCAATCTGGAACGCAATCTGGCAGTCCAATTCCATCCCAAAAATAGACCTTTTCATTTGGACACTGGTGCACAAGAGCATCCAAACAGGGGAGAACCTCAAAAGACATGGTTGGGAAGGTCCCTACAGGTGTCCAATATGTTTATGTGTTGAAGAAACCGCAGATCATCTCCTCCTCAACTGTGTTTTTTCCAAAGAAGTCTGGAAGCTAACATCTGGAACCCAAAGTGCCCTCAACCTCCCCTCTGATATAAGAAGTCTCCTCCTCCAGTGGGACTCCTTCTACCCTTTCACTGTAAAGAAAAGAAATCAAGCCTTCACGATGTGGAAAGTACTTCCAAATTTTATCCTGTGGAACCTTTGGCTAGAAAGGAAAAATAGACTCTTCAGAGATAACCAAAGAACCGCAGCCATGGTCGCCATCAAAATTCATGCTCTATTTGGTGAATCTGCCCCCTATCTCTGCAATTCAAATAAGAACCCCTCACTGGATGCTTTAGAGGAACTCTGGCTAAGCTAGTTCAAAATCCAAGGTCATATGGGAGGAAAAGCCAACAATCTAATCCAAGAAGATTGGGAGATCAGGAAAGACAAACCGGCGTTTGCCGAATGGAAAAGAGAAAGAAACACCCCAAACCTATTCTTTGATGGGGCCTCGAAAGGAAATCCAGGCCAAGCTAGAGGTGGGGGAATAATTGAAAATCCCATTGAGGCTACAAAAATTCATTTCACTTTGGTCTTAGGAACTGATTCCAACAACAGAGTTGAAGCCATGGCTCTCTGGAAAGGGCTAATCCAACCAAAAAATCACAGGATCTTAGACTTGACAATAATCGGCGACTCAAGAGTGATTATACAGGCCATAATTCGTCGCTCTAAGACTCAAAGTGCAATTCTCAATAACCTTATTGACAAGATCCAACTCCTTCTAAGGAACTTCAAGTCGTATAAACTATTTCATGTGTTGAGGGACTTGAATGGGGAGGCGGACGAGGAAGCCAATAGAGGAACTCTTCTGGAGCTAGGGGTATTGAAACTGAACGAAATGGAAGTTAGAGTGGCACTCCCTTGAATTATGACCCGCCCTCCCTATCACAGTCAAATGAAAGCTAAGTTAGCAGTCAAGAAATCGGGGGAATCGATGGGACCAGGACGCGTCAGAAATTTTGGTTGGACGGAAGGGACAGATCAATACCATGAAAAGGAGAGTCACAGATATGGTGGAGACAGGGAATCTGCGTGGCCATCCCTCCCAAATCCTGCAAATCGAAGGGAAATTGTGAGAATGAGTGTAGAAGGAGTTAAAAAAGAGGGCGAACCCCCAGTCTCTTACCATTACCAAGGCGTGTTTGCAGTCTGTCCAGAGCAGTGAGGTCGTGAAGTCTCCAGCAGAAAAGAGCAAGGCGCAAGCAGAAAGGGAACGCGTTCAAGAATGGCATTAGGTTCGACCAGCAAACCAAGCATGGAAGAAAGGCTCAAGGAGATGGATAAAACTTTGGCAAATCTGAAGCAGCTGCTCCAGTATTAATTGAATTTTCTGGAAAATTTGGATACAGAAGCAGGAAGAAGAATGGAGACACTGGAGGAGGTTATCACTACTACAAATCTCGGGTTTACAGAGGAGCTGGATAAGCTACACAAGGAGCTAAAGAACCCTCAACAGGAATATGAAGAACGAATAGATTAGCTGGAAGAAAATATGGCTCAGCTAAACAACGACTCGAAGCAGGAGCCCATGAACTAATCAAGCTCACTAGTAGTCTGTTAGCAAGGTCTCTCTTCGGAAAAATGGCATTTTGTATAGAAGCCATTGCTGTAAATAACTTTGTACCTGGTGGAAGTTTACAGAATCTTAGATCAGGATTAAAGCCTATAAAAATAGATCTAGAAGGGATTTTCAAAAAACAGGCACGAAGAAATTCGGGGCCTATTTTGTAACCGAATCTTTGGCCAGTCCACCCCCTTTTTAATACAAGCTCTATAACCGTTTTCGTCAAAAAAAAAAAAAAAACATCCACTTACGACAACATCACAACCTCATAGAAGTGCACACGACATCATCAAAACCTCACAACAACATCACAACCTTATAACATACCTTGAGAATAAGAAAGACCTTAAGAGAATCCCTTAGACTTCTCTTGCACACCAGAAAGACACCCCAGTACCTTTAGTGCACCTCATACTTGATCTCTTTCTTGGTTGCACTAAAAATGTGAAATAATATCTTATATTTATAGTAATTCTATCCCCAAAACCCTGGCTAAACCAACCTCAATTTTCTAGTTGGGTTGTCAGATGAAAAACATCATATCTCCCCATTCCTAGGGAGTTAGAGGGACTTCAATATACCATTGGAAATGTACCGGAATAATATTTCCAACCATGTCTTTTCTAGCAATTTTACATTTGAATTTTCATATCAAAGGGTTGGTTGTCTTATTTTTCTTTTTAGATAACACCTTGATAGAGAATTTGTTAATGGAAGTAGAGAGAGTTGTCATAAAATTATGATAGATATCTTCAATATTTTTATTATACAATAGGAGCTTTAATTCATTATTTAAGTTCTTTAAGAAAAGATCAACTTTATTTTTTTCAAAAAGCAAGTGCCTTTGGTTATCATAGTTTTTTTCAATGGGGGTTTTGTGCATGACAAATTTCAAGGTTAGGGATAAAGGCCTATGATCGGAGTCATACTCATAGTCATTTAAAAGGTCAAATTTTATGATTTGGTTGTATACGGGGATATCAGAAATCACATAGTCCATGACACTACTTCCCAACCCATGGATACAAGTCATTCGATGAGAATTTGGCCACTTCATTAGACCATTGTATATTATTATATATTGAGAGATATAAATATTGATTAGCTCAGTAGGAAATAAATTCTCAGTCTGGTCTTCAAAGTTTCTTTTGTACTTGTTAGAGAGAAACATGTAGTCATATAGCTAAAAAGGATTAGGGTTGGAATCTTTTCTTAGAAAATAGCTTGAATAATTGCAGTTATAGCATTAAAGTCTCCTACAATGAGGATACTACCTTCATTTATTGGGTTGTAGATATCTTGTTCTAAGTTTTTGTAGGGACAATTCTTATCTATATTCTTTTTCTTATAAAAAGTAGAATTGATAAGCACGAAGTAATAGACTACTATATAAATCTTCGTAGCGTTAATATATGAAGTCTCCATCCATATGTATTGATTGAGAGGGTCTTTCTTATGAATTCGAATGTGAGTAGAAATGTTCCATGCCGACCATAAGACAAATCCTTGAATGTTAGGGACCTTAGATTATTCATGCTCCCAAGTTTCAAATAGAAATATAATATCAATGTCACTCAGGATCCAACTTAATATAGGCCCTTTGCTCCATGAAAACCACGATAGTTCCATGAGAGGATTCAGAGTGTACTGAATTCCTATTTATTATTATCTTTATGGTCTCTATCCCTAATAACAACTTTTTGATTCCTAATTATTTCCCATTTTCCTTCATTCCTAGCTTCTTTTACATTTTGAAATTCCTTCCTTAATTTTTCTTGGTCTTCTTGAATGAGGTCTTCATTTATAAATATTCTTGACCCTTCTAAGCTTGGATTTGTGTTGAGTATGCCATATTTATGGTCATTAGAGCTTACCTTAACCTGAATCAATTTATCTTTATGTTTAGTTATTTTTCCCAACCTATTTGCTTCTATGAGGCAAGTTGTTTCAATTTGTGATTTATATTTTAGTTCTTCATTCACTATTGTGAGTGTGTCCTAGTCATTTTTCTTTTTTATACCAAAAATAATGAGGTTCAAGGCTCTTTTGTTACACTCTTGGTCTAACTCTATGAAATTATTCATTTCTTCTTTGATGGGTTTGATATCTAAGTTACATTCCAAACTATTTATGGCCACATTATTCATTAGCTTTTCTTCTAGCTCTTTAATCTTGTCCCTAAGATTACGATTTTCTTCGACCTCTTCCCCTTGGGTTGACTGTTTCTTTTCTTGGCATTATTTTTCCAGTTCTTTTAGTCAAACATCCATTTCCTACAACTGAGTCTCCATTCTTAATATTTTATTGTTTATCTGTATCTGAATCTTGTCTTGTAAGGATTTGAATTTATTATCAAGCATTGTTTCAAACATTCCTTTCAATTATGTTTGAAGTTTGGCTTTTCTCTCTTCTCTACATTTTTATAATGATTCTATATGTTCATAAAGATTATCTAGTTTTATTTTTCTAGGTTTCCCCTTGAAATATTTTGATATTTGTCATGAACTGGTCATATTTGAACTCATATTGAAAAATAGAAGAAATAAATAAGAGGGGGAAATAACTCATGCACCTAATTTTTAGTAGGGTTTGGACCTGTGATGCTACATAGAATTCTTACTTCTCGAAGATTTTTCGTGGCACAAATTTCTAGGGTTCATAATAGGTCATTCATTGAACACATCATCAATCGAAGATTTAGTTCCAAAATCAATCTGCCTCCAATCTCATTCCACCACATACATCTACCAGATATTTCACAACAAACCTCTCTCCAAAATTTATTTTGTTTCTAGAGCAACTTCTCTTACGTAAATTGCATCTTCTCTGCTAAAATAATCAAACTCTCTTGTATGTTTGGTGGATCTCTATTCTACATGTAGTTTCTATGCATCTATCGCAAAGAAGTATTATATTCCACCATAAAAAAGTATATATATATATATATATATATATATATATATATATATATATATATATATATATATATATATATATATATATATGAAGTAAGACCCATAATTGTTTTCAATTGGTTAAAATCTCTTTTTCTTTTGATATAAGGAAACAAGTCACTGATTAGGCATTTGTGAGTTATGTTAGGTGACATGTTTTTTCTTTAAATAATGGTGATAGCAATCCTCACTACCCATTAACAAGTGAATTTGAAAAAAAACTATTTTTTAATGTTACAACATTTTCTTTTCCACATTCTTGTCTTACAAATCATGGTAAATTTCTAATTCTAAATGATGATAATAACATCATATCATCTTTTATATATTTATTATAGAATCATATTAATTTTTCTTTTAATAAATTTTGTTTTCATGTATATTATTTATAATAATGATAATATTAATTAATTATAAGGTATATGGAGGTGTGCATGCCCTACTCCTTTGGATTTGAATCTATGGTTTTCAAGGAGGAAACACATGTTCTTAACCATTAACGTAAGCATCATTAATTTTCCAATAAATTTTATTAGACTTTAAAACATCAAACACCATTACCATGTTATGTTAATCATATGATTTTTGTATTTTGTTAAATTTAATTATTTAATTAATTTATTTATTTAAACAAAGTGATTCACTGAACTTTTGATAAAGTAGTGGACTAATTATTTTATTGATATGTAATAGTTAATTAATGCTTAATTTTATATTGATTATTTTATTAATATTTAATTAATATTATATTAATTAACGTTTACTCATTTTTACTTATTTTGATTTTTAAGTTTAAATATAACTTGTTATGATTTTAAATGTTTTTTTAATATTAATGGCTGGATTTTATATTGATAAAGGGTGGAATCGTGAAGGTGGGTTACACTTTCGTGACAACCAGATCTCCAAAATTCCGAAAATCCTTTTTTCGGTCGAACTAAATTTTTTTTTCAACCGAAAATAATATTTTTCGGTCGAAAACACTTTCGACCGAACCTTTGAACGTCAAATCAAACAACACCCTGACGGTGCCCTCAATTTTTGTGTAACATTTTAGCTAGATGGATTTTTTTTATCTGGTAACATCTTTTCGACCGAAACATCTTTCGGTCGAACAAGTGTTTATATATTACCCGCACATCACACCTTTCACAGTTTTTGCGAGTTCATAGCTTGTTATGCGAAGAGGTTGTGCATAGAGCGTTTGGCATTTGCTGCGGACGAACGGGCGGTGGACGTTGGAGCAACGACGGTGTTGTGGACATTGGAGCAACGGGCAACATTCAAGTATGTTTAGATTAGAATTAGATTTTAGATTAGAATTTAAATTTGATTAGAATTTAGAATTTTAGTTAGGATTTAGATTTGTTTTTTAGATTGTTGACATGGCCATATTCGGCCCTGTCCATGTACAGGGACAGTCCCGAATTCAGGCCTGTACCTATACATGGACAGGACCGAATATGGCCCTGTCCATAATGTTTAAATGTGTATAAATTTTTAAGTTTACAACAAAGCCGAAATTAGATTAGAATTAGAATTTAGTTTTTTAAATTAGGATTTAAATTTTTTATTTAGATTACTTTCGGCCCTGTCAATTTACAATATACCTTAAATTCCCTTTAGATACCCTATGTCCATGTACTCGGGCCAATTTTTACTGTGAAAAAAGAAACCAAAACAAATTTTAATCTCGTCAAATAAAACCTCAATCTGCTGTAAAAACAGGACAGGAAATAAAATAACTGTTAAGCAAAGAACAAAGCAAAAATTGCATAATTTGACAAATAAAATTAAACTAGCCCTGTCCATGTAGAATTTAGAATTTAGAAGTTAAAGTTATTTTGGAATTTTAGAATTTAAATTTTAAATTTCTATTTTTGGTTTAATTTTTAAATTTCTATTTAAATAATATAGAAGTTAATTTTCAATTTTTGACAAGGCTGAGTATGTCTCTGTCCCTTATGTTTAAATAAGTTTAAATTTTAAATTTTTAAACATGTTTAAAATATGTTTAAACAGGGCCGAATTTTCAATTTTTAAACAGGGCAAAATTTTCAATTTTTAAACAGGGCCAAATTTTCAATTTTTAAGCTGAGTCGAATTTTCAATTTTTAAACAAGGCCAAATTTTAAATATGTTTAAATGTTTAATTTTTAGTAAAAAAATTGAGTTTAGAATGTTGACAGGGCCTTATTCGGCCCTGTCCATGTATAGGGACAACCCCGAATTCGGACCTGTTCCTGTCCATGGACAGGGACGAATATGGCCCTGTCCATGTATAGGGACATGCCCAAATTCGGGCATATCAATGTACATGGGCAGGGCCATATTCGACCATGTCCATGTAGTACCTCAAGCAACAGTATAAGTAGATCTACAACCAGTAACAAAGGCCCAGTTCCATATGAAATCCATACAACCGCTAAGCAAATAGACATAGTTGTAGAAAATAGACAGAACATATACTAGCTATTCTAACTATAAATAGTGAGACCAGGGGCTAAACATGACTGCTACAGTGCCACCACTACCCTGAATAGTGCCCAAACTGAAAAAAATTAGACTCTAACAACAAATGTAAAGAAACATCACCATAAAGGACCTAATACATATCACAATATTTCACAGACCTAACAAAAAGCTTGAAATATAAAAATATGTCTATAGTAGTTGCTGCAATAGGAGCAAAATTACTACAACGTTGACAAAATTATGTCAATACATTTGGATTTAGAAAGTAGTGATTATGTAATACCATTGTTATGTTTTCCTTAA
>JZKD02S1734100.1:651671-664935 GCA_000966675.3 Picea glauca | reverse complement strand
CAATAATGAGTCATATTTACATCAAACACTATTGGGTCCATTACCCAAACCTTTGTGCTACGGGTCTTTCTTCAAGGGTTGACATCAATGACAACCAACCTTAATCAACAGAATGGTCTGAGCAACTACATGGTTACTTTGCAACTGATTGGTCGCATTTATGGCTACCAGAAAATGGACAGCCAAACAAAATTAGGATTAACCATGAACGTTACCTCAAGCACACAGTGACGGATTTGAATGATTCTAATGAACCATTTACTACTTCCACTAACTCACTTGAAATGCAGGGAATGAACACCTTCTTCAGTAACTTCATGGCTGAAACTCCTCCCATCACCAATCTAGAACAACAATCGGAGCTCATGACATGTACTCAGTCATCATCTTTACCGAATGTACCAAACACTATCAACGAATCTCAGATATGGTCTCTTTACTTTGATGGATCCAAAACCAAAGAAGGAACTGGTACAGGATGTGTACTCATCGACCCAGCAGGTAATAAAAATTTCATCGCTTGTCGATTAGAGTTTGAATGCACAAACAACACCGTCGAATATGAGGCACTTTTGCAAGGACTCAGGAAAGATGTAGATATGGACGTAAAGAACTTAATGGTATTCGGTGATTCCAAAATTGTGGTCAGGTAGGTAACAAATTCCATACATTGCCTATTGCCACACCTGAGAAGTTACCAAACTAAGGTATGGAATCTAATGCACAAATTTTCAGCATTTAACATCAATTCCATTCCTAGATTAAGTAATTTTGATGTTGACTTATTGGCTAACGTCGCTTCTAAACTCTTTCCCACAGAAGGTCTTTCTCCAAACACATTTTCAATTGAGTTATTGTTCAGACCATCGATCCGATACAACGTCACTAATTGGAGAGTGTTTGATGATGATCAGCAGATCATCAACTTTTTTCATATGGAGGACACCTTCCAAAGTGCAATTATCGATGAAGGCACTCAAGATGAAAATCTCCAAAATTTCACAGTAATATCATAGCCTAAGTCTCCTGAATCGACATCTGATCTGGTAAAATCTATTCCTAAATCCGTGGTAAGACTAGAGAAGTTTTATGATTTGCATGATAAATTCAAAAGGTCGTTAAATTGTAAAATGAACAGTTCTTACTTGACTCATGAAATGATAAATCTAGGGACTAAGGATAATCCACAAAATATCAATCTGGGAATGGGATGCTCTGAGCAAGAATGGTGTACTTTTATAAAACTGTTTAAAGAATTCAAGGATGTCTTTTCCTGGACATATGATGATTTGAAAACTTTTGACCCTAATATAATACAACCTATCATCCCCATGAAACCCCAGACTCAACCTTTTCAGTAGAATATGAGAAAGATGCACCCTAAGTTGGAACCAACTATTAAGAAATAACTAAATAAATTATTGAATGCAAAGATAATCTTCCCAGTGAGACATACAATGGGTTTCTAGTATAGTTCATGTAAGGAAGAAAAGTGGCAAAATTCGACTCTGTGTCGATTTTCGTAACTTGAACCGGGCATCTAACAAAGACAATTATCATGTTCCTCCAATGGAACAAATTCTTCAGCAGGTATCTGGTTCTGAAAGACTATCACTGCTAGACAGTATTTTTGGATATAACCAGGTCCTCATGTCTCCACTAGACCAGTTAAAAACCACTTGTCGTACCTCATGGGGCACTTATGCCTACAGGAAGATTCCTTTTGGGCTTATAAATGTTGGGGCCACTTTCCAAAGAGAAATGGATATTGCTTTTCGTGGTCTCATAAATCAATCTGCAGTGGTCTATCTTGATGACGTTACTATTTTCTCCAAAAACAAGAAAGATCACTTGTCTCACCATAGGTTTGTCCTCGAATGATGTCACAAGTACGACATATCTCTCAACCCTAAGAAGTCAATATTTGTAGTGGAACAATGAAAACTTCTTGGATTCATAGTATCTAGTGATGGGACAATCATCAATCCCGAAAGAAATCAAGCCATTGCCAAACTTCCTCCCCCCTCCTCCAAAAAATCTATGAAATCCTTTTTAGGCTAGATTAATTTTGTCAAAAGGTTCATCTCAAGTTTCTCAGAAATAGTAAGGCCATTGCAGAATTTAATTAAAAATGATGTTTAGTATCGTTGGGGACCACAGGAAAATCAAGCCTTTCATTCCATCAAAAAATCCATAGTGGAAGCCCCTTCCTTGATGAGTCCTGATTTCTCACAAGATTTCACTCTTTACACTTTCACCTCTGGCTGATCTTACACTGTTGTGTTGACCCAAGAGAACATTGAAAGAAATGAAATCCCCATTGCCTTCATGAGCTCATCTTTTAAAGGAGTAGAGATTAATTACCTAGCTGTAGATCAATAGGCTTATGCAGTTTTCAAAGCAATGAGACATTTCCAATCATATTTGCTAAAATCCAGAACTAAAGTCATTGTGCCTTATCTTGTTGTTAGAAACTTGCTAGTACAAACGAAATTGGGTGAAAAATGGGAAAAATGGATGACATCATTACAAGAGTATGAACTCGAAATAAATCCTTCACAAATTGTCAGAGGTCAAGGCCTATGCAAAGTAGTGGTTGATTTAGTTGAAGAACGACATAGTCAAATTAATGTCTTAACTATAAATCAGTTTAGTGAAAATCAGATCTATTGTACACAAGTTGTTGCGAATTCTTGGTTTGATGATATTAAGTTTTATTTAACACACGGTTATTCTCCTCACCATCTCAATCCAAAAAAGAGAAGAGAATTAAGACTAAAATATGCACCTTTCCAGTTGGTAAATAACGTATTATTTCGTAAGAATTTTGATAATGTTCTCATGCATTGTTTGGAAAGAGATGAAGCAGAGAAGGTATTATCTGAACTACATGCAGGTGTAGCTGGTGGGAATTTTGGTGGAGACACCACTGCTCACAAGCTATTAAGAGTTGGGTACTATTGGCCCACATTGTTCAAAGATTCCCATGCATTATGTCGTAAATGCATAATCTGCCAAAAGGTTGTTGGACGAGTAAAAAAGGAAACATTCCCTTGGCAACTTGTTTTGGTAGATTCACCTTTTTAGTAGTGAGGTCTCGACATCATTGGGCCAATTAACCCCACTTCTTCATAGCAGTATAAATACATCATTATAACAACAAATTATTTTACCAAATGGTTTCAGGCTGCACCGCTGAAAGTGGTAAACACTGATCAGGTGATATCTTTCCTTAAGACGAATATCATTACTAGGTTCGACATTCCCAAATGTTTGGTTTTCGATAATGCTTATTAATTTTCATCCCTCGATATGAATGATTTTTCTTTGGATAAGGGGATCAAACTTAAGTATTCTTCCATCTATTACCCCCAAGGAAAAGGCCTAGCATAATCAACGAATAAAAATTTGATCAAGATCATCAAGAGGACAGTTTATGAAAACCACAAGAACTGGAACAACATGATTTTTAATGCACTCTGGGATGATAGGGTGACTCTGAAAACTTATATTGGTAATTCTCCTTTCTTTCTCATCTACGGAAGAGAATCGATTCTCCCTCCTCATGTTCTGCTTCCCTCCTTGCAATTATCACATAAATTTTAGGAAGAGGACTACCCTCCTCTTGAAAGTCAAATTAATGCCTTGTTGAAACTAGAAGAAGTAATAGCACAATCCAGGGAGAGACTGGATCAACACCAACAGATTGTGAAAGGTTGGTTTGATTCTAACTCTGCTTCAGATAGAAAATTTGAGGTAGGAGATTTGGTTCTCAAGTGGGATAAACCTCACGAAGCAAAAGGGGAACACACCAAGTTCCATAACCTATGGTTGGGGCCTTTCATAATCGTTGAAAAACTAGGTCCCAGCTCCTTCCACCTACAAAGTTTGGAGGGAAATCCAAATGCCCTCCTGGTGATTAGCCAAGCTCTCAAGAGGTATTTTTCCTGATAAATTCAAGATCCACCTTTGTACATAATTTTTGAGGTTTTTTGTTTTGTTTTCTGGTGTTTGGTTCTTTTCATTTTGTTTTCTTTCGCTACTTTCTGGTTAAACCATGCCTATGTCACCTTTTAGTTCATGAAGGGAAAACATAATGACTCATTATGAAGCTACAGTCAAGGTCTGTCAGAGAATCAATGCTATAATTTCCTGAAACATAGAATAGCTAAAATTTTTGTTCAAAATAGGTTTCATGGTTTCACTTTATAATTATGAGCAGACACGACCATTATCAAAACTCTTTACGCTGTCCC
Organism: Picea glauca; assembly: GCA_000966675.3. Classification (NCBI taxonomy): domain Eukaryota; kingdom Viridiplantae; phylum Streptophyta; class Pinopsida; order Pinales; family Pinaceae; genus Picea; species Picea glauca. The sequence goes on along the minus strand of JZKD02S1734100.1, from coordinate 660,679 downwards.
TGCTTTTAAAGAAAGAAACTCAAGTATTCCTTCTGTCCTCAAAGAATTGGTTTCATTAGAAAACTAATTTCAGATCATAATGAAGGATGTCAAACAAAAAAATTAAAGGATGGAAAATGTCTAGTGTTCTTAAGACTGAAATTTTCAGCATCACCCCACTCTTCTGAATATCATTAAATTTATGTCAGATTGTAAATAATTTCTCGAGAGTTGTGGGAAGTGTTTGTAAACCCACCGAGATACTAAACAGGTCTGCTGGAAGTGGGTAAATGCATGCATGATGCCAAGACAACTTCATCGGGGTACTGAATAGGCCCGCTGGTAGCGAAGCAATGCTGGGTTCAGGAAAATTATCAGGTGTAAATTTTGATATTAATTATAAGCACCCTTCATGTTGAATTGAAACTTCTTGGATAGGGTAGAGGCTTCATAGTGGGTTAATTGTCATCCCTGTCGAGGTTGTAGACGCCTGCTGGAAACAATGGCCATATCAACTGTATTAGATCTGTTGGCTTAAAATATCGTTGCTCTTGTAATTAAAATTTGTCATCGGATTTCATTTAAACAGGAAGATATCTAAAACTGGACTGTGTAATGATTGTTGAAATTTGATTGAGATGTTTGACATCCTTCAACTGTTATTTGATGAGTAACCATTCTAAACAGTCCTAACATGAAATCATTGATGATTCAGAGATAACTGCTTCTCCCATTAAGTTTCCACTGTTGGTAGCCCTACATAATTTTGCATTTAAAGTGACAAATGACAATTTCTATAGCTACCTACGCCTCATCCTGTAAATATTGCTATTTGAAGGTGACTATTCGGTTGTAAAAAGGGTGTTTTGATTGTTCCAACTTATTTTTATCTTGCATTTTCATGCTTCATTCATGACTAAAAGTATGAATGAAGCATTAAAACTTTAAATCGTATTGCAATTCATCTAAAGCTTGGTATTTCAAGGATCAAAGTGTTTAAACCTCTTTTGATGAATGTTGTTTTGCTTTGAGATTATCATATATCAATGAAACACTTATTTTGAGTTGTTCTTGGATTAAAAGTTATATCTTGGATCCTTTGTATACCAAGAATCGATTGGCATAATGGACTATAGGCTTGTTTCATTTAAATTTCTTGTTAAATTGATTTTGGTTTTAAATTTTCAATATGATTTTGGCTTGTAAAACACATATTCTCCTAACCTTTGCAAATCGACTTCACGCATTACATTTGATGAAAATTAAACACACCTAGAACGTACCATGTAATTATTTTTAGTTGTAAAATTGAATCGGCAGATCCCTCATTACGAGCTAGGTTCTTGAGTTATGCTCTGTACTCAAAGCATTCATTACCTGAAATGCCTGATTTTCATGGTTTGAAACCCCTTATGCTCACATTATGGTCATGCTAGGGTGACTGCTAGTTTTACTCCTTTGTTTTTGGCTCAGACTTTCCCATGTTGTTGCTACCTCATAAGCCCACAACAAGTTCTGGTCACCTTCGTGACTGTCTATTCAAACCCTTATGGCGTCTGTCGTCCGAATTGAGCCAAATGGATCCCAAACTTTGTTGTTGTATGATGATGCGAGTGAAGATTTGAAGAGTCTAGGATGTGATGTGTTTATCAGGAAATTCCAGTGTTACAACTCACAAGTGGCCAAATATTTCTCCCTCACATTTGATGGATGCAGAGCTAAGGTGGGTGATATCCAATTGGAGATCACCGAAATTCTTTTGAGTGAAGCAATGGGCCTCCCCCTCACTAGTCAAAAATGGTTTAAAAACTCCAAGTTGGACAAGTTACCATGGATTATGTTCGTCACCTCTAGAAATATTCATTGATGTGACAAAGGTATGCCTATCTCTTTGTTGAATATTAGATGGCATGGTTTATTGGTAGTTTTGAGGCAATTTGTTACTTGTGAAGGCAGTTATGGCCTCGTCTTCCTTTACCACATAAGACTGCTCATGCATTTTATCAGTTACCAATTAAACATATCATTTTACTTATTAAGAAGTTTGTATAAAATGCAAAGAGGTATAAGAAACATAGATTGGATTCAAGACTTTTTCACCATGGCTTGATAAAATTATTGATAGTTCATCATTTGAAAATGCTTGGTGAAGATTGGGACAATTTTGTAGCCCGTAATGGTTTCATTACAATAAACCCTCTAGAGACACATGTAATGGATAAGTTGATGATAGAGAAGCCTCTTATTCCCTCCTTGTGAAAAGGATATGCTCTATCAACCTTTATGTGAGCGACCTGATGCTAGTCCTAGGGTTATCAAAGCTCCTGAGCATGAACAAATTGTTTTCCCTAATTCCACTGTAAAAACCAACAACAAACACCCATGCAAAGAACCAAAGAAAATTCAAGAAATAGAGTTTCGTAATAAGAGGCATGGTTGAATTATTTCTCAGAGTCTTCAAAATAAATCCAAATCTCATGTGAGCTCGATCGAATCGATCGAGATCCATGAGGATTCTGACTCCCACATCGAGAGGTTTCTGTTACAAGAAGATCCGAATTGTTCCAAAGTAGATCAGCCATTTGATTATGTGAATAATCTTCCACCGTGTTTGAAAGACAACAAGGAATTTATAGGTATCAAAATCGTCCAAAGGCCGACAGTGGGTAGCAGTGATATTTTACCACACAATTACACTTTCCCTCAACCGATTGCCCCTGCTGCACATTGTGAAGTTTGTTTACATTGGATAGGTCAGTACTACATAGACATCCCTATCCTTCAAGCGAGGATCAAAGATCTTGTGGCTCAAAATGACTCATTGGAAAATGAAAACCATGAGCTCAAGACCAATGCACAAAGACAAGTAAAACGTTTGAAGAGGATAGACAATATCATAATAAAAAATGATGACAATGTCAAAGCTGCGACCAATTATGAGATTTTTTTATTCGAATTTTGTTATCAGTTGGATGATAAGATTGGTTTTCATCAAAATTATGATTTTTGTTATTTTTCTAATTAATCCAGGTTGATTTAGATTTCTGTTCGTAATAATAACACTGGCTACAGAATCGTGACATTCTGTAGCAAAGTCAATTCTCATATAAAGTTTTGAAAATGTTAGTTAAATAAATATCTAATTTGCTCATTTCGTTTTTCTTTCAGGATAGGATGTATCTTGTGGTGATATCATAATATGGAGCATGCTGGACTTAGTTAATTAGCCATCCCTTTTGGCTTATTTTGTAAATCCAAAAAAATCTTTCATAATTTTGAAGATATAGTTTGATATTGAGTGGTTTTTAGACCCTCTATCTTTGTAACATTTAGATCCTTTTGAGATCTGATCCTATCTTAGAAGATAGGATTTTTAGCTTACATGAACTCTTTAAATACTCCATATTTTTGTAATGAAATCATCTTTTCTAGGAGCAAGAGATGGAAGAGTGATTCCAGAACTTAGTGAAACAACATTTATGCATCTTGGCTTTAGCCTTTTGTTTATAATGTTGTCATTTACATTTTTTTAATCCTGCTACATGTATAGGTCTGATATATTTAGATTAAATGATCTATGATGTGAAAGATGTTATATTATAAATACCATCTATAATTTGCTTCTCCAAATATAAATGTTGTGATCATATCTTCGATTAAATTGATAGGATTTATCTTTGAGTTTTAATCGAGTGATGAAATGCATAGATTACTTTTAGATTTATCTTACTGTAATCATGTGAAATTATGAGATCAAAGGTTTACGTTTGTGTTTCCTCTTCTGTCATTGAAACCGAAGCTGCTAATACATGTTTTAAATTTATTTCGAATAGTCACAAGGTTCCTTGCAGATTTCTCTCTTGGACAAGGCTGTTGGATATTCTCCACTCATGTAGATGCTTGGATACACCTCACTAACTCGTTAACAGGTCAGCTTCTTTGTATTTTTCTATCATTTATATATCACTGAAACCAAAACGTATGGTTCATATTTTGACTATCCACTCGTTTATGTTTCATTGTATTTTTAAGTCCATATTAGTTTAGATTTATAAAGGAAATACACAAAAAATATTTTTTATGTGCTTTCTTTATCTGCGTCATAGAAGCAATCATTTTTCACATTGATTTTCGTAAGTTTTGATTAAAACTTGCAGTTTGTAAATCATGTACATTAGTGAGATTTGTATATCTTCTCCTTAAATACACCTACAATAGTTACAATAGAACATGTATATATATATATATATATATATATATATATATAGTGTTTAGTAATTAGATAGTTATTTCTTTCTTTTATTTTTTTCTTTTAGGACTTTTAGATTGGATAATGGAGCCATTAAACTCATTGGAATGAGTTACACCAAATGACTTGGGTTATTTAGACAACCTCGGACCGGACTCGTTCTTCCAGTTGAAGGACGGTCATTTTCGCATGCCAGCAAAATGTTGGAGCCACTTTTCAGTGGGCCATGTCTTTTTCTTTCCATGATCTAAAACACCTAGTTGAGGATTATCTCGATGATTTAGTGTCACGATCTCATAAGAGAGTTGATAATCCGACACACCTCTGACTTATCTTTGAGTGATTTCACTACTATCGGGTTCACTTGAATCCAAACAAATGCAGTTTTTGCTTGATGTTAGGTTGTCTGCTAGGTTTCATAGTTTCGACAACAGGGATCATGGTCAATTGTCTAATGGTTGAGGCGATAGTTCAGTTTCCTCCCCCATTCACAGTCCCTCAGCTTCAGAGTTTACAGGGAAAAGATAAATGTTTACGGTGTTTCATCGCAAACTATGCCGAGATCACAAAAGGGTTCATGTGTTTACTAAAGAAGGGCATTCCTTTCCATTGGGACGAAGCAACTCAATGCTCTTCTGAAGCCTTGAAACACTCCCTCATGTATGCCCCCCTGCTTTGGCCACCCAATTATAATAAATATTTCTTATTATACTTGGCCTCTGCAGAGTTGACCATCAACATGGTCTTGGTTCAAGAGGATGATTTGCTTGAAGAGCATGTGATTTACTACCTGAGTCGAGGCCTGGTTGGACCAGAACTCAACTACTCCCATGTTAAGAAACTTGCGTTGGCATTAGTTCATGTTGTCCAATGGTTCTGTCACTATATCTTGTTCCACAAGACCACCGTCATTGTCATTGTGAATCTATTCCAATATGTGTTGACATGACGTTTAATCGACAGAAAGATCAATATATGGATAGTTATCCTCCAGGAATTTGACATGGATTTTGTTTCGGTGAAATCCAAAAAGTCGTTGGTCTTTGTAAAACTCATCTCGGAACTTCCGGTCAAGTTAGGTGATGTTATACCCGAAGAATTTCCTATTAAAGGAGATATGTTTTTGATTGCATCTTCGGATCCCTAGTATGGAGATATACTAGTCTATCTCTAGACTTTGAAGCGCTCTACCTCTACTTCTCGTGATGAGCATTGACATATATGCCATCGGGTAAAAAACTATCTTATTCTCAAAGACACTTTGTATTGTCGAGGTATAGATTTCATCCTTCGTTGATGTCTCACCCATGAGGAATCATAACTTGTGCTTAACGATTTCCACATTGGATCATGTGGCGGTCATTTGTCTGGGTTGGAAACAACCCAAAAGATTCTACGAGTCAGTTACTATTGGTCGACGTTAATAAAATATTGTGTTGAATTGGTCAAGAAGTGCCACCCATGTCAGATATTCTCATGGAAGATGAGGGCACATCCTACTCCCATGTTTCCCATCATCACAGTTGGCCCTTTCACCAAGTGGGGGATTGATTATACTACATGCCACCCCCCCTCATCCAGGGGGCATTGTTATATCATCATAGCAGTAGACAACTTCACCAAGTGGGTCGAGGCTATGCCAATGTTCAAGGATGATGGAGAGAAAACAACTCTCTTCTTGTTTAATTAGATAATAGCAAGGTTCGATGTCCCAAAGGATATTGTCACTTACCATGGTAGTCAATTTCAGAATAAAATGATGTGTGAATTAGCATCAAATCTTGTGTTGAGGCAATAAAACTCATCACCTTATTACCCACAAGAAAATGGTCAGGTGGAATCTGCCAATAAGTCACTCAAGACCATTCTACAACAAACAATCAATTATACCAAATAAAATTGGCATTTGATGTTATACATGGCATTGTGGGCCTATCGAACGTTTGTAAAGACTGCTACTAGTTTCTCACCTTTTCAACTTGTTTACGGGTTGGAAGCACTCTGGCCTATAGAATGCCAGATACCATCTCTTAAGTTGGAAGTACAGTTATTTCCAGACACTTCACCACTTGAGGAACACTTATTATATCTCGAGCATCTCGATGAGAAACAACGTGATGCAACCTTGGCTAACGAGGCTCACAAGCAAGGATTCAAGTGTCAGTATGATCAGTCTGTTCGTCCTTCGATTTTATCTGAAGGCAACCTTGTCCTGGTATATGACCAAGATAGGGATCCCCTGGGGGTAGGCAAGTTCAAACCCATGTGGTTTGGACCGTTCATTATGAAGGAGGTATTAAAGAAGGGTGCTTATCATCTAGTTGAATTTGAAGGAAAAGCCTTAGCGGAGCCTAGAAATGGGATCTACCTCAAGAAGTATTACTCATAGGTGGGTCGCCTTGGGTGACTTCTTGTATATATGTATAGTTCTTATACATTTTAGTTTTTGTCTTTTGTTTTATGGATGCGTGGTTTTTGATGTCAACTTTGTCACTGTGGCATATGTCAAGTGAATCAGATGTGTTCTTTGGATTTGTGGACGGTGCTAGCCGACACACTCAGAGGCTTGCTTCTACATCTTGGGTAATATTCACACCCTAAGACCAATTGTTATCTTCTGGAGGTATCTGTTTAGGTGACGCTAGAAACAATGTCACCAAATACAGTGTAGTAATAGAGTTGCTTCGTGACACCTTGTCACATGGTATCTCTTACCTCCAGGTCTACTTAGATGCAAAATTGGTTGTGTCACAGTTAAATGGGGTTTACCACGTTTACGATCCTACTTTACATCGACGATTCCTTAGGGTACACCTCTTAGAACGTTGTTTTGATTATATTACATATATCCATGTTCCTAGGAGATTAAATCAAATGAAAAATACTCTAGCTAATCAAGTATTATATTGGCATATTGCACACACATAAGAAAAATAACACACATACACATGTAAATACATTTGTAAATAAATGTATCCCATAATAAAAAAAATATGTAAATGTATATATATCGAAAGTATCAGAGTACATAGGTGGGCGCAAGAACCTCAAAAAATAATGAGTCTGGTATATAATGCGGGGCTTATGCCCTATAAAATATACAAAGAGTGCCCTCGGCATGTAAACTTTCCACCCTAAGCATGAGGCCTGTTGGCCCTGCCATAGTGGACTACAACGTTTTCCAAACGTCGAAATAGTTGGACCCAGGTTCATGGCACCCCAACAACATGAGGGTGCATAGATGGTGGGAGATCCTTGATCTTGGCCATAGGCATAGTACGGGTGAGTGCAGACAGGTTCCGCTCCACTTGTCTCAAAACTCTCTCAACCTCTCCGACTGGAGGTACCCCTGCTACTGCTGCTAGTCCAGTGGTCACTGTTGTTGCCTCTGGTTGTGGATGACGCCTAATCCATGCAAAATCAACTGGATACACTGGTCCCACATCTGTACATAACATATACATAGTTCTCAGATGGTCTGATACACATAAAAAAATGATATATGTAAAAAAGAAATGAAAAAAAATTTTAAAATGTAAAATGTACCTAATTCTCCTCGCTCTACTCTGAGAGGTATGGGAATTTAAGGATCTCTGTAGAAGTTGATCCCGACATAGGGGTAGTCCTCTATATCTGGAATCTGTCGAGACCACCAGTCAAAAAATGTATCATTGAAGGCCTCGATGGTCCTCCCTCCCCACTGTCATGGAAACAATGTTGCCCACCTGCACACTGCTGGGAAGGAGGCCATGTGCTCCCGTATTGTCTCTCGGGGACTAAGACTGGGTACCCTCTTGAAGAAGAAAGAGTAAAGAACAGTCCCAAACCCGAAGTTCTTGTTGTTCTTCCCACGACACTCTGTGAGTTGTCTTTTCATTCACTCTAGCATGGTTTTACTCCAATCGAACACTCGTGCATTTAAGAACTGTACTGGGCAATGCATATGCCCTAAGGAGGTCTTATGTAAATCCGTGGATCCAGTGATCCGTCGAATAAGTAAAACTATCACTTTCAGTGATAGGTTGGTGATTTTGTGGATCGGTACCTAGGAACCCACTTTATTTGTTCCAGCCTCACATTGTTGTTCAATCAACTCGGAAATGTTGTGAGGACCATAGGGAAAAGAACAAAGGTTGACTGGTTCCCCTCTCCTCGAGAGGCCAGTCAAAAAATAAACATCTTTAGTTGTTGGATTCAACGATTGTCCCTTGAGCATAAAAGCCTCTGCATCTGGGTGCCAGTAATCCACCAAGGCATTTAGAAACCTCGATTTTGCCCACATGAGTGGACACCGAAAGAATTTCCACAAACCGCATTGTTTTAATGCGAAGAAAATAGCAGGGTCTTCCTTGACCATGAAATTAATGTCCTCATGCTCTCTCTCTCTCCAATGGACATACATTTTGTAAAATGACAAGTTCAAAGGAGAGTCAAATGATGCATTTTTAAATTTTTCATATGGTTGAGGATCTACATGGGCTATATTGGGGATAGTTGCATATGTATGTGGGAAAAAATTTCTCTGCCCATGTGCATACGCAAGCTGTTCTTGGAAAACTCATGTAAACCCAGGGCTGACCTTTTTAAATGTGTGCGCTCCTACAAAAAAGAAAAAAGGAATGAAAAAAGAAAGATTGGAAATGAAGGAGGGACTAGTTTATACTTACTTGGTCCAAGTGGAAGTTTGTTTCGTCCACTGAAGCTCCCGGAATCAACTTCTTTCACAAAGGGGTGTTTTTGTCTTTTTGGTCAATTCTCAATTTGCAATGGTGATAATGAG
>JZKD02S1734100.1:604798-616517 GCA_000966675.3 Picea glauca | reverse complement strand
AAATGGAAGATTCTAAACCTGTGGGTACACCTATGGTAACTGGATGTAAATTAAGCAAGGATGATAATTCACCTGATGTTGATCAAAGATCATATCAATCAATGATAGGAAGCCTACTGTACATCACAACATCTCGCCCAGACATAATGCATGATGTAGGAATGGTAGGAAGATATCAGGATGCACCTAAACAGAGTCATTTGCAAGCTGTCAAAAGGATATTCAGGTATTTGAAAGAAACAATGACTTATGGTCTGTGGTGTCCCAGAAATCAAAATCTTCAGCTAACTGCTTATTCAGATGCAGATTGGGAAAACTATGTTGATCTGAGAGAAAAAACACCAGTGGAGGAGTATTCTTCCTGGGTGACTCCCTAGTAGCTTGGCTTAGTAAAAGGAAAGGTTCCATTTCTTTATCAACCACAGAGGCAGAGTACATTGTTGTTGCTACCTTTTTCACTCGGGTATTATGGATGATTCAGACACTTGCAGACTTGGAGGTAAAATACACTACACCGATCCCAATTCATTGTGATAACACTAGTACCATCAGTGTGTCTAAAAATCCTATCTTCCACTCCAAGACCAAGCATATTCCCATAAAATATCATTTTCTGAGAGAGCAGGTCTCCAATCAGATTGTTCAGGTCCATTACCTTCCAACCACAGAACAAATTGCAGACATTTTTACTAAACCTATACCCAAGACACCGTTTGAATATCTTAGACAGAAGCTGGGTGTTATCCCGTCTCACATGTAGGAAAGTCCACCCTGTCAAGGGGAGTCTTGTATTGATTGCATATCTGATACCTCATAAAATTATTGCAACAGCTCAGGGGGAGCATGTTTTCTTTAACATTGATGTCAAAGGGGGAGAAAAGGAGTTGTCCAGATCGGATGCTACAGTTGGAGGTCCAAACAAATTAGTGCAACCGTTCAGGGTTGCCATCAATGCCAAGGGGGGAAATTGTTGGAAGGTTTATAGTTGGGAGTAAGCTTGTCACTGATGGTAAGAACAGTGATGGAAAAGATCAGCATGATCAACAGCGCAGTGATAATGGAAGAGTGAAATCCATTTTAGAATTTTGGATATCGGGAGTTGAAGTGTCAAAACACTTCACCACCGAAGTAGCAAAATTGCGAAGTGGGGAAATCGCGAAGTGGAGTTGAAGCATCGAAACACTTCACCACAGAAGTGGCGAAATGAGAAATGCTGAAATGATCCTAGCCGTTGGATCAAGGTGTGATATGGGCCGTCAGATCCAGGAGGTGAATATGGCAGACCACGTCAGAAAGGAAAGTCGTGGACCGTTGGATCAAGAGGACACATGGAGAAAGATCAGAGCTAGTCAAAGACTCCATTTCGTAGTTTTGCGAATCGCGACTTGGAGTGACGAGAATCTCCATCTAAGGATCAACGAGATGCGAGATCATGAAAAGATCAAGATTGTCAAATCACCAAGAATGAGGACCATTGATCTGAGCTCCATCTCGGAGTCTTTCCTATCGCGACTTGGAGTAACGAGAATATCCATCTAAGGATCAGTGAGATGCAAGATCATGAAAAGATCAGGACCGTCAGATCACCAAGAATGAGGACCATTGATCTAAGCTCCATCTCGGAGTCTCGCCTATTGCGACTTGGAGTGACGAGAATATCCATCTAAGGAACAATGAGATGTGAGATCGTGAAAAGATCAGGACCGTCGGATCACCAAGAATGTGGACCGTTGATCTGAGCTCTATCTCGGAGCTTCGCCTATCGCAACTTGGAGTGAAGAGAACCTCCATATTAGGAACAATGATATGAAAAATCATGATTTAATCGCAGCCGTCAGATCAAGGTGTGATGTGGACCGTTGATCCGAATCCATTTCGGAGTTTCACGAATCGTGACTTGGAGAGGCAAGAAACATAACCATAAGAACACCGAAATAGCGATATGATCTGAGCTATTGAATCAAGATCAGATATGAACTGTCGAATCATAGGACAAGTGGCAAGAAATTGGAATTTTGCTGACTTGGAGTCAACGGAGCATGGTGTGGAAACTCGCGAAATATGAAGCGCCTTTTGGCATAGCCTATGGTCACCGTCGGTGGTCACGAGAAGCGAAGGAGTCAGTTCAGATAAGTGCCATTTTGGGGTTTCGGGGATCGTGACTTGGAGAGTCGAGATGCCTCATCTCCAGATTCACGAAATGTGAAATCGCGAAAGCACTTTATGCATAAACGCGTGGTCACAGCCATTGGGCACATTGATGGAAGATGGAGGAAAAAGCTAGAGGTGTTAATCTTCACCATAGGGATCCCAAAATGCCGAGTTACGAAATGGCGAAACAGGCACAAGATTCTTTATCCTTAATCCAATGGTTTAGGAGAAGTTGAGAAAGATCGAAGGGCTAATGTTGCATGTCATAGTGTAATTGCCAAAAACCACTCATGATTTCTGCCAGAGGACTCGAAGACACTTCGGGGTGATTGACAGAGGAGATGAAGAGTCTTTGGGAATATTCAAGAGGGATGAAGATGATCATGCAGGGATTGACAGCTGGATAAGCATTGAAGCCTGTAACTGGAATAGAGAAGGTGAGCTCGACTGTCACAGAGAAGACGAAGAGTCTCAACTGCTAGAGAGGCTGAAGAATCTCAGCATAACATACAGTGATGCTGAACGAGTGGAAAAATGACCAGAGAAGATGAAGAGTCATGATGATGATCAGACAGAGCACTCGAGTTGTGGAGGATATCACCGCGGTGTGATTAGGCAGAGGGATTGCGTGCATTACATGCACAAGTAGCACAAAAGCTATAAGTACATGATACAGAGAAGAGTTTCCATTGCTACTGGAGTTGTTGTGGATGTTGTTGTTGAAGCTGATTCATGCATGAATAAGGATCAGGGTGCGGCAGCTGAATAGAACAGAAGAAAAACTGTGCAACGAATGGACATGGTGCACAGAACATAGAAAGTAGAAGAACAGAATGGGCAGCGTATGCATGCTGGAAGATAGTGAGGAAGTCTGAGTAGCAAAATCTTTCGGAACAGTGATGAGACTGGAAAGTTGTTATTGAACACTATATCACTGTAATAGGCTTCAATATTTCATATTCATAATCCAGGGTGGTTGGGAGGTGCTAGGGAGGACTGGTGTTCTTAGAGTTTCAAGTGGGTGCTTAAACACAGGGAGTTGGTTCTTTCTTCTAGTTGGTGCTAGAGAAACCAGGGAGTTGGTGCTTCCTTCTAGTGGGTGCTAGAGAAAAACAAAGAGTTCGTACTCTCAGCAAGTTGCAGCTTGCAAAACAGAGGTTGTAGCCTCACAATGAGTTGATGCTCATATGTATGATAATGTAAAGAATGTAAATAATACTTATCATATAAAGAAGAAGAGTTTTTTACCCTATATGGGTTTCCTTGGGAAATATTTGTCTTTGTGTTTCTCATATATGTGACTGATGTTGAATGTGCCATTGTTTATTTCCCTGCATTATTGTGATCATCATTGAGTGCCTTGTAAAGATTTTAAAAGAAGCATATTGTTTAAGCACGGTAACAACTGATTCACCCAACCCCTCTCAATTGACCAACAATATGGTGTGCATGTGATATATGTTATAGTATAGTTTTGGCAATGGTTAATGTGAATCAGGTGTCGCAATTTGCAATAAATGTGTGCAAGTTTCGATGCATGGATTAATGGAATGAATTAATGGTTGGTTGGTTTTTGTGTACTACGTAATTGAATGAGATAGAGGATGGGAGTGACATGCAATAAATGCATGTCACTCCATACTTCTCCCACTGGCCATCACCCTAACATGGTTATTGTTCAATTTTTTTTTTGTTGTGGTTAAGCTCCGAGATTCAGGCGCGGATGAAACTTCTCAACCAAGGTCGCATTTTTAAGGCTTTTGGTTACATGTATGGTTTTTTTCTCCCATCCATGAATTTTCTATGTGTATGAAATGAACATTGGCTCGATAATGTGATGGTATGTGTTTTCTTGAGGTTGGCAACTGTGTAAATGAATGGTTTTTTCTATGGAACGACTGTGTGTGTTATTCGTTGCAAATGGAAAAATTGATGGTTGAAGTCGTGATTTCATTAGATGTTTTGTGTGGTGGAAACCGTGGTGGATTTCTGTGGTCTTTATGAGTTTTGTTGGAGGGTTTCACTCTATTAGCCTTTTTGTTCGTCTCCTCACAGTTATGGTAACCACACCTAGTTGTATTTGGTGCTATGGGGTTTTTGTGTATGATTTGAACCACCTTTTGGTCACTGCATATTGTTTTCCACCTAGTCGTGAACTCATTTTATGTTATTGGTATCTGCACAGTTGGTTATGGGTGGCTATTATCCCAAGAAGATTGATTTAGGTTTGTTGGTAGTACCTGGGCTCTACATTTCTATCAAAATTATTTGACTATTGGGGAAACACATGAGGGTTTTGCCTCTGCGTGTTCTCAGTGTTGGTTATTGGCTAGTAAGAAACCTCTTCTCCTCTACATGATAGTATAACCTACTTGGTGTTGAATGTCACCCTATCTTACAAGCCACCACTGTTGATATGGTTGACCTCCAGTCTCCCTTTGTTGGTGACTGACGAAACCCTTGATTATTTTATTCATTAGTTACAGATCTCGATTTTGATAAACTAAACCAGTAACACTCTGTTGGGTATCTTGGTGACTGTCATGAGTGGTTGATTAGCATTGCCAATGGCTTTGATTATTGGCTCGTCTCCATTTGATTGGGTTGATTGGAGAGTTGTAATTGGAAATGATAATTGGTATATAGTCGCTGCATTTTTTTTATTATGAAAGTTGAATCGATAACTCGACATCGTTTAATTGGTTGATTGAGAGTGAGCATAAATGTACAGTCAAAGAGATGCCTCTTTTTGTTATGCGTTGGTCTATATGTTTCCTACAACATGGTATAAATTCAAGTGGTGGTTGTTGTTGTTGTGTGTTTTAATTGCCCAATCAAAGATGAGCACAGGGTTTTGGTGGTATGGTTGCATTAAAAATTTAATGGTTAAATTTGTCAAAGGAATGGGATCGGGCATGTTTAAAAAGAGTCTGTCCAACTCTAGAAAGACCTGTGTCTATGTTTTATTTGAGAAATTTAATTATGGGAAGTGGTTGATGTTTTTTATGCTGAAAAGAGTTGAAGCAATATGACTGTGTGTTCCTTTGGATGTTGTTTTAAATATAAAAGGGAAGGAAATGAAAAGAAACAGAAACCTAGTAAACAATATGGGTGAAAGTCACGATGATTCTGAGTATAATTATAATATGTGTTAATTGAAAGTTTTTAAAGAATTTGAATGTGGAATAGTGAACGAATTTTAGCAAATAGTAATTGTTTAATTGGCCACAGTAATTGTTTAATTACTGATGGAATAGTTGTATTGAATACATAATTGTTTTTATGGATTACTTAATTGGTTTTTCGAGCAATATTCATGCTTTTCCCCTACCATTATTTCATTTTTATCTCATTACAATTACCCTCGCCTTCCCATATTGGCTATCCACTCCCTGTTCCTAAAATTTAATTATAGTCAAGACAAGTTTTGTATTGTGACAGTCAAAGGATCGTAGGGATGAATTACATTGATATATTCGTTTGGTTTACAATGCAGTTGATTGTTTGATGTCTGTGAGTAGTAATCATGATCTTTTCCCCCTCATTTTAACAATTTTGACTCAATACAACCCCTCACATGTCCCATAACCCTTGTTCACCCCCTTCTCATTGAAAATTGTTAAACGATTTGTATGGATTGGATTGCATGGGTCTGATATGTTGTTGAGCCAAATTGTATTTCATATTTAAAAGATTTTTCATGTATGGTTGTTAAAGAAACAATTTTCTAATCAATTTTGCATATAGGAATGAGTGTTTTTAGTAGAGGTATCCATGGACGAGGTAACCGAGGTAGAAAAAATTGGAGCAGGGGCCCTAGAAGGCCAAGTTTCTCTATACACTTTGATGGAGACTCACAAGAGTTAGGCCATTTGTTTCAAGCTATATCTTTTAACTGGATTGGGAAAGTAGTGGTCCAGCCTAGTCCTGAAAGGCCTCCCTTCCAAGCCCCATAGGTTGCTAGTATCCTAGTGCCTCCTCATGTCTCACTGCAACCTAAATTCCCTGAAAATGATAGATGTGTTAGAACTCTATAAATTTTTTCTGGATGATAGACAAATGACAGAGGTAACTATTTAAACCTACTTTAGAGTTGGGCACTAGCCTTCTCAACTCAGAGAGTGATCTCTCATGTCACTTTATATATCTTTGGAAATCTCTAGCTATATTTGGTTTGTTTTGGGGGGTTTTTATAAAATTTGTTGGCTAAGAAGAGGAGGGACACTCAGGGCTATGGAGTCAAAATTCTGAAATTGAATGAAAACAATAACTGGACAATAGAACTCTCCAGAGGATAAAGGCTAAATGAGGCAATGAATCTGAGTTGTAAATTGAAATTTGCAGAGTGTAAGAGGAAGGGGGAAAAACAAGTAATTGCATCAGAGAATTACTAAAATGAGTTCTGAATTAGTTATGAAGAAATACACACTGTTTAAATTGTTTCAGCTGAGAGCATCAAGAGATGAATTCTGGGCTTTTAACTATCCAATTCAAATAGAAGACAATGTAAATGGAATTAAAGAACAAAGGAAATGCATACAATGAGGGAAGACAAAGCTCATATCACCACAATTAGAATATTTTCATAGAGACATCAAAATATTTTGAATATGTATTCAATTCAGTCCCAGAAAATTACAATGGAGTTCAAAACAACTAGAATTGTGCCTTTTCACTTCTGCCCATCTTAATTCATTCAAAACTCCTAGTACTTATATAGTTTGATTACAATGGCTGAAACGGAAGTGTGGCTGAAACTGAAGTGTTTCAGTGTCTAAAAAACTAATTGCAATAATTACAAGCCAACAGTTTCAGTAGGTAAACTGAGTTCCAATTATTTAACCCCAAAAAAGTTACATAAACTAGGGACAGAGATCTTGGACTGCTCGGCTTCATCTGTGCCATCTGTCTCACTCCGATCTCTTGTCAAATTTTCTATTTTGGTGACACCTGGAGGTTACGTACTGGTTCTGGGAAAACTGCATTTCGTCCTGCCCAACATCACAATTTCCTTCCATTATGTGTCAGAAGGAATCTCGTAATCCTTCATTTCTTTTATCAGGATCTCTAGGTCAATGAAAGTAGCATAAGACATAGTCGACAGCCTGGTCTTCACCGTTTTGAACAAATTTAAAATTTCAAAGTCTGTGGCCAAGTGTTCCATTAAACTAGGTCCCTTCGAGTTCTCTTCCAAGTCTTCAAATCTCGAATGATCCATTCTATGTTGAGTGAAGAGAGAATTGTATTCTTCTTGATTGTATAATTTCTCTTTACCATCCCAAAATGGTGGGATTCCCTTGATAAAAAATTGTTCAAATGTATCCTTAAACTCCTGTATACTCTGTTCCATTTGCACATCTTTGGTTGGAACTGATTTCAGAAAATTGTGTTTATGATGATCCTCCTGGCCCAAATAATCAGTGCAGTTCTGTCCTTTATCCCAATGGTTTGGAGATCGGCAATGGGCACAAAATTTATCCAATCAATAATGTTTTGGGCCCACTCTAAGGGATTTTTTTCCAGTGTCTCATTTACAACAGTACATCTTCTTCGGGCAATGAGAGCCACAATGTCTCTGTCATTTATAAAATTCAGATAAACCATGAACTTAGCAGCTTCAGCAACAACAACATCCTAGATAACATGTTTAGCCTCTTGCAACAGTACTTTTTCCTTTAACCTCATCTTCAACTTGTTCACCCTCTCTTACAAATCTTGATTCTCTTTTCGGAATTGGGCCATTTTTAAATTATTCATTTTCATCTCTTGTTGCAACTTTTCTATGACCTCCTTAAGGTTCTTGATCTCCCCTATCTTTATACTTACTTGGGACATAGCTTGAACCAATCCATCAGTGCTCGATCCATCTTCTGTATTGGAAGATACAATAACAACCATATTTGATGTTGCTACCTGTCCCTGTAATGAATTTTCTTTCTCTTTTTCTAGCTACAACACTTTAGCTTTGTAATTTAGTGCTTCTTGTCTAAATGTCTCCTTCTATTTCTCTAGAGAAGATAGCTCTGCTATCTATCGATGTTCTGTGGAGGACATCTTCCACTTCTTCTTTAGGATTTGGATCATCTTCTCCTTCTCATCTAAAGAATCCTTTACCCCTTGAGGGCCTTCAGATTCCAATATTTTCTCCTGTGTTTTCTAGGATTTGTTGGATGCTTTCTCCTACTTAAATTAACCATCTAGTTTGAGTGCATGTGTTGTCAATCTCGAAACCCTCAGAACTAAACTCAGGTAGTATTAATATAGCATGTCACTGACATTCCTGTGGAACTTTAATTTGTCTGTGGCACCAATATTTTCATAATGCATCTTGATTTCAGACACTTTATCATCATCTGCCACTGCTATGTTAAATGTCTTTCTTTCCACATCCCTGACTGAGAGCAGGGAAGCCTTATGATGGGATATATTCTCTAACTCAGGAAACAGGTCTCTTATTTCACTATTGGCCATACTTCCCTTCACAACATATTGGTTAATTAAGTCTTCTTTGGACTAATAAACTGCCTCAAGTGTCTTTCTATATACATGTTTGTTGCTGCTAAAAACACTTGAGTTGCTTTCACTTTGTGGTTTGCTTCCTATACCAACCTCTTCATTCTTAGTTTCACTTTCCACCGTATCCATGCTTGTTTTCTCTTTAGGTTCTTCTTCTTCTAGGACCACTACCTGAGAAGCTGGTGTGATTTTCATTTTCTTGAGAATATTTTTCTGACTACTAGCACCCAGTGCCTCTGAACTACTTCTCTTGTTATAAACATGCATCTTTGGAGCTTTAATAATCAACTTTGGAGAAGTTTTCTATGTGTGGACCTATTGAGGGGAAGAATCTATTTGTTGTGTATGATCAAGCTACAAAGTGACTTCCATATTTGCACAGGTTTCCAAGCTTGCCAATCTATCAAATTCTTCAACTTGATCATGTTCATAGGGGCTTTGTCTGCTCATCGGTATTCTCGTAGATATGCTCTGTTGTGGGTCATATATCCTCCCTTGTAACTGTGTAATCCCAAATTCATTGAGTTTGTATTGAATCTGAGGTAAACATGACTTGGTATTTACCACAAAGGTCCCTACGATGAAAGGGAATTTTAAGTTAGATGCCTTCTGTGTTTTCAAAAAATACTATGTCTCTGAAATGATCCTTTGTCTGATGAACTCTAAGGTAAATACTCTGGTAGTCAAAAAGACTGGTAAAATGTAAGTTCCTTCTTGATAACCATATACCCAAATTACAATAGACTGTAAAAACAACATCCAATCTCCCACCCTATTTTTTGGATTAGGTTGTAAAGAGATTTTCATTTCTTTCAAAACCCTTGGCAGGTCCATGCCGAAGATGAGAATATAAACCCTAGACATAATCTTGTTTATGAAAATAAGCATGGTGATTCTTTTGCATTCAGTCGAGATGAATAATGCTTTAGGGAATTCGGTCTTATTTGATTCCAAGAGCATTCTCAACAAGTGCGTGTAGTACCTGAAGTGTCTCAATGAATTGAAATTTACTAGTTGTTGGTGCATATTGTTAGCGATGAACTTGTCAAAACTTATACAAACCGAATGACTAGACTCTGACATAAAAAAGTCAACAGGAAACCCAACATGACTTCTACTGTCGTTATCCAACCCTAAAATTTGACTAAGTAGGGAACAATCCCACTGGACTTCAATAACCATGACACTTACACTGGTAGGTAACGATAGAATTTTAGAATGGTGTTCAGGTTTAACAATGGTTTGCAGAAATAGGCTTTTTACTTTGGTGGGACACTCTTAGTAGAATGTGATCATTTTATATTCCTTGAAGGGCTCTAACACAGTGGGGGAAGACTCTGATATACTGAGGGTGTGTCGAGTTGACAAACTATCTATTTCACATAATACCTATGACCCTAACTTATTCAAAATGACCTTTTCTTCATGCTAATACTATTCTGTACACCATCTTATGAACTTTGGGAAATGGAAAATGAATTCTACGGCGTAAGGGGTAATGGACAGTTGGGTCGCTTCGAGGAAGGGTATCTGTTTTCCAACATTGTCTAGAAAATTGGATTTGGACACGAAATGGGTGAAACTATAATTTCTGTGTCAAATACATCAGAATCCCTGTCAATTAGGGCTTCTTCTTTATAGGCAAAGTCTTTCTCTTTCATGAATAAAATGACAAGGTTAGTGGCCATTATGAAAAATACATGTAACTCGATGGAGAATGTGTGAAACAGGTTCACTGTTGAGCTTTAATTTTGAATGGAGGGTTTGCACCAATTTTCAAACGTTCGAGTGCTTTGAAATATCATAAAATAATGACTAGGGTCATCCTTTTATATGCACCTCTCGATATCGAGGGTTGGAAAACAAAGGTTTCGAGTAGACCTCTTTTCTCCCCGATATGCCTCTAATGATGCCACACATCCAGAAAATGAAATCATGGTATTTTCCCTGGCCCTCCCTCGAACAATTATCCTCCACTCTACTTCATTGGCCGATATGTGTCTTGGCCATTGATCTAGGCCTCTTCAATATCTACGATCCGCCGGGTCCCATCAACTCCTGATATCGGGGATTGGAAAAAACAGTTTTGAGTATAACTCTTTTCACCCCGATGTACCTCTAGTAGCACCACACATCCACAAAACAAAACCATGGTATGTTCCCTGACCCACTCTCACATAATTAAACCCCGTGCTAGTTCGCCTCCCGATATGGGTCTTAGCCATTGATCTGAGATGCTTCAAGATCTATGGTCCACTAGGCCCCAACTTTCATGCCTCCGCTATATTTATCTATATGCTGCCATATGTTACCTTATCCTCGAAACTATCGTGCTTCCATACTGATGTAGCTTCTCACTAAATTTTCGAGACATTGATCCTATCTGAAAATTGTTATGGTGATAACATAGGCTCCAACTTGGGATGTTATCCTCCCTGTGAGGTAGCAAAGAACTGTAGACTGAGTGCCTACCCATTGGGATGTGGTATATTCGTGTGATCTGAATCCACTGGTCTTTATTCAAAAACTCAAAATATACCTAGCATAGCTCATGGCCTTCACCTCAGGCTTCAACTATGCTGCTTTATTCCAACTTCTTCATGCGCAAAGAAAAATAAGAAATTATTATGTACAATGAATGGAAGGGGTGATGATGTTTAAAAAGTGTAATGCTTGCGGAACCTGCCATTCTCAAGCCCTCCTCCAACAATATCTCCGTTATTTTCTTGTAGTATATAGGCATTACCTCCACGGTATGCTGCAACTTTGAACGGTCCTAACCAGAGATGTTCGACAACACAGGTATTCCAACAGAGGATGAATAGCTTCAGTAACCACTCACATAACCATATCAAAGATCAACACACTGATGTTTTCATGTGGTAAAACCCCTACGGGGAAACATCCACGGCCCCAACCAATGCGGCCACTTGGAGTAGTTTATTAATGCAAAGAAAAAGATTACAGAGAGATTTTACAAGAGATTTTCTCACAATCGATCATCGGTAAATGACCCTCCATTCTCTTTAAATAGAGATCATGGACCAATCGG